>JABASI010002290.1:0-20275 GCA_019776505.1 Tomocerus nigrus
TGAAAAAATAAGCGAAAATGCGAAAAATTTCCCGCGTAATGTGCCAAATTCGTTCATTCTGTGAATTAAAATCGCTACATTTTTCGCGTCCCTCCCCCTGATCAAATTTCTGGATACGTGCCTGTGTATATAATATATAGACTTTAATTAAAGAGTAGAAGTGATCTAACTAAATGAACAGTAACAAAAATTACCTAGAAGGCAAGAGAGCCAACAGTTTTTCCATCTTTTGCTTCTCTGTACGTCCCGTTTCGATTTCAGCATGCATGTCAGGATCCAAAATAAACTTCGAGATCAGGTAGGGAGAAATATTTGAATACATTACTTCGACTAAGTTTGCGTAATTGGATTGCAACTTTTTTCTGTCCTTCTCGTTCATTTTTGGACATATTCAGAAAAGATGACGTCCGTGAATGGTAAAGAACTTGATAAAAACTAGTTGAAATTTTGCTTCCACTTAGACATTAAATGCCTGACAATATACAACCGGCGTTACCTTATCTAATATCCTAAGTATTTTAACAAGCTATAATATTATTATGGTCTATAATCTAGTGTGGCTGTGAGACCACTATTACGTATTTTGATAGGCAAACAGCTAATGACAACTTATTTTGTTGGGGGATTCGCAGTATAGCTATTAATTAATACTCTTCCCTTCCAGTTGACTAAAATTATCAGCATTAAAAACACACATTTTGTACTAATGAAAATTGCAGTTTTGAAACATGAAAATATTTTAAATGGCAAAAACAGTATATAGGGGATATAAATAAATAAGACAATAACACTTACAAATGAATACAAAAATTATAATCTTATCCTTGATGAACCAAAGAGAACTCTCGGAAATTATAAGTAGGAAAACAACTGAAATNCGGTAGGGGATAAATAAATAAGACAATAACACTTACAAATGAATACAAAAATTATAATCTTATCCTTGATGAACCAAAAAGAACTCTCGGAAATTATAAGTAGGAAAACAACTGAAATGTGACATGTGCTTAACTATGACATTCAGGCTACGAGAGATGGATTAAATTTACATTTCAGAAAATGCTAAGTAGCTATTACTTAGAAAATATCGGGAACAAGGAATCATTGCATTGATAGACGAAAAACAAGATATAGATGGTAATGAAAACAAACAAACTACATCTATAATCAATTCGGCCGCTATCCCACCAGACAGCAACAAGTGCAACAGAAACACACACAAAGTGAATACAAAGAAAGAAACAATAGAGAAGTAACTGAGGGACGCCAAGACTTTCACTGTCAATGCTACCAACTTTCTCCATCCGCTGTCCGCCGCAAAGCTGTTTCTTAAATACACTCTTTCATCTTTCTCGCGGTCTTTTAAGGCTGCTACAATTCCAGTATCGCAGTCGAAAAAGGCCAAAATCTTCCACAAGAAAACTGCGATTCCAATTCTTTACTCAACAACCACGGACGCATATTCAACCAACGTTCATCACTCTTATGCATCAATACATCTTCTTTAGGTGTATCCGTGTCAAATTCGTGTATAATGAAGTATGAGATGAAAATGAGAATATATCATCGGTGTGTCAGTATGAATGAGATGAGTGTGGGATGTGAGTGATGAAATGCCTATATCTTGTACCGTTGTACCATAATAATGAGGAATTGAGTGAGGTCCTTTCTCCTCATGATTCCAAGTTCAATAGTTGAACTATGAACTATTTTATAAATATAATGTAGAAGATTTATTCCGAACAAGGACATAAACGAATGGAAAGCAGTGGATTTTTGCATAAGACCAGAGTTTTCATCGGAACAGCAAGAATAGAAATTCCTTCATTCTGCAAGCAAATTATGCATTCACAGTCATCAGTTAACGAACAAAGATAAAAATTTATTGCACGCTTGTAGCCTTTAAACAAGTTTAGTACAAAGTTATAGGTAGGTGTATATTTTATATCTAGTGGAAATTCTGATTTAAAGAATACTTTATTAGATTAGATAAATTATAATTAAAAGTACCTTGAAGATTGAAGGCTAATAATATTGATAATACCAATACTTAAAATTATGCTAATTAATAGCAACTTGACAAGATTAATTGTTATATTGGTAATTAGACTAAGGTCCACTCAAATCAACATATCCATATAAAGGTTTTAATATGGAACACAGCCAGGGATGAATGGGTTGGGTGGGGACTGGGGATCTATTAGTTCCATTTCAATTCTAC
Organism: Tomocerus nigrus; assembly: GCA_019776505.1. Taxonomy (NCBI): domain Eukaryota; kingdom Metazoa; phylum Arthropoda; class Collembola; order Entomobryomorpha; family Tomoceridae; genus Tomocerus; species Tomocerus nigrus. Next base: position 2,222 of record JABASI010002290.1, read on the forward strand.
AGCTACGTCTCTCAACTCAAAATACACAAGAGTTGTAAACTACTTAATTTGGAGATCAATACCAAAGACCAAAAAAATTATCAACTGCTACAACGAATTCAATTCTATTTTTTTCAAAATTCAATACTAAAGATTTCATTTTGACCTTCATTTTTAAACCTTCTTTTTACTACTTTGCCATTTATGTATACCAAATACATCACGACACGACATCAGATTTACTAAATATAAAACATTTCACGAGACAACATCAAAGAAACTCAAATGGTTGTTGATATATCCACTAAACGTAGTAACTTCTTGAGGAAAATAATTTAATTGCAATTAAACTACAAATTAACGTCAACGTGTTGAGTTACCAAGATAATAATTATTGCTTTAAATTAGATTAAGAGTTAGTGTTAAGTTTTCGGATTAAATTCAAACTAAACTAACTACACAGTACAAGAGAGGGCTGGAAAATGTGAGGTTACAGAATTGCTCGGAAAACATTAGCCATTAATTACTTTTACAGTGAGCGTTAGGTTAGTGATGAAAACTATTGAAACAGTGTTTAGTGAAAGCGTTACACGTAACAAATAGGGAGGTTAATTTAAAGTGTACCCAGAGTTTAAAATCCACTCATCCCTTTTTTAGATTTCAAGTGGTGCAGCAACAATTTTAGAAGTTTCAAGAGTATTAACTGACAACATAATAATAACACCACACGACCATACGTTTACCTACTAATAACAAATGCGTTTTCTACTGTGACAGATATAAATTACATTTACAGAATTGAACAAATTACCGATATAACTAAAGTTACGGTAAAGATTATCTTCCCCCATCACCTTCCGGATTACTGGCTCCAGACAGAAGAACCAAAAGAGCAATCGGTACTATGTACATCCACTGCAATTTATAATAAAATACAAGCGTATAGTAAAAGTTAGAATTCCCAACAATTTAAAGAGTATTTACATTTACGAATTACAATTGAAGGCATATAATTTATTGTTAAAAAAACAGTCAGATTTAATATGGTTAAAGGAGACGGCAATGAATTTTATTTCATTGCTCGTCAGTTTGCTACGAAATGATATATAGTTTGCAGTCGGTAAATTGTTTCAGATTGCAGTGCTACGAGATGATCTACTATAATATGATATTACTCTGAGGCTGAGGCTAGGACAAAAACTAAACACTTTTAAGTTTCAGTTCGAAAAGTTACAAAATGACCTAGCTCCTTTTTACGATTTACATACACACAAAAAGGCAAGATTGGTGAAAAAGATACATTGAGTATTAGATAAAACCTGTAAGAAAAGAGCAGCCACGTCCAAAAAGTCCAAAACGTCACATGATTTTCAAAGTTTCAAGTCAATAGGTCTTATTGTCCATAGGTATTTGTCCGAGGTTCAAAAGTCCAATCCAAAGACTTTAACGGTTATAAACCGTGTCCAAACAAACCTTACTTACCATAACTTATCATTTAACTCTACAGTTGTCGATTATAAAAAATATTTCGTTATCCTAACTTACGCATCGACGGATCTGTTATGTAAATGTGGTATATGTTTATGCTATATAATTTCTCAAAAATACATTTTACGGGTTACAGATTATCACAAAAATAATTCGTACTTTTCAAATATTAAAATATAAAATACAAACAAAGACTAGCTGATGTGCATTGAACTGTAAAAAATTTCTTGCAAATAAAATGTGCATCTATATTTCTATATATATTATATCGAAATGCAAAATCATTTTCATTTATCACGGTCCAACATTGTCATTGTCGGTATTAGGCCAACCAAAAAATACGATTTGAAGAGTGAAAATGACGACACAAAATAAGACGAAGTATAGAAAATTGAGCAAGCCGAAAAAGAATGGGCTTACATATTTTGCTAAAAATGATCGATTGTCCCTCGGATCATCTCCACGCTCTTTCGCTAATCTTTCCATTTCCAATTTCTCCAAATACGGTGCCGTGTCTGGCCTGCAAAACAAGTCAACCACAATTAAATACATTAGGTACGCTCATTTTAGAATGCTAAGAACAAAGAGTAAGTCACAAAAACTTACACAGGTCCAGGTTCTCCGTAATGAACAGTTACCGACGTATTAAATCTTTGAGGAGGAGGCCTGCTCGTACCAAGATGATGAGGGGACGAGAAGAAGTCATTTCGTCCCATACAATAACTGACAGCGACAATGTCTCCATTTGGATTTAAATGGACATTCAAAACGTCGGAGAGACCAGAATCAAGCAAGGTTCGCTATAAAATAGTATAAAGAAGGAAATGATTTCAAAACGGTTACATAAGGAAAGGACAGGTCGACACTCGACAGATGGATAGATAAGACTATGAAATTACAATGAGAATTGAGAGGGAGTGGTCTTCAAAAAATACTTACCGCAGGAGAAAATGATCTGAATGACTGCTCCCCTGCAGGTGTTTTAATAACAGACTTAATAAAGTAGTAACCATCCTCCTCTGCAACTTTCTAAAAAATTAAGACAAAGACATTAGAATTGCTGAGTCAAAATTGCAACAACAAAAAGACAGTAATTTAAATCTTCATAGGTAGTTATTGTGAAAAGTCAATACCTTCAAAGACTTGAGATCATTTAGTGATAAATCCTTTTGTTCAGCACTAAACTTTGGTCCTTTGAAATTTCGGATGGTTACACTGCCTCTAGGAACAAACGACTCTTCATTTTCTCCAAATGCATGAAATAGTTGAATTGTTACTTCTGGGTGGTCAAAAAAGTCACTGTCCTAGAATATAACATAGAAAGTGGTAAGTCATAATTAAGATAAATAAATACAAGTGACAACTGTATGGTAAATAAATTGCTGTGTAAAGGAAAAAGGTACTTACTATTCCAGATGCAGCTGCAAATATCAGCATAAAAATGGTCACACCAGATATCCATTTCCATGTCATGGTTGGTTGCTTGCTGGTAATTCCGGTAAACAATAACTGAAACAAAAAGAAAACCCCTTTTATATAACTTTCTAATCTTGAATGTAACTTTCGACTTTCCTGTGTCCAACGTTAACGCCTGACGTAGCGGCCGGACTTAACTACTTTATTTTGTACTTGGTTTAAAAACTGAAAAATAAATACCGAGGTACGCCTTTTTTATATTATCCTATGTGAAAAATCCCGTTCTCCAATCGTCCAATTTCAGTATAAAAAGATATCTACCACTACTAGTCACCAGTGGCAATGCCTATAATGCCTAATTCAATGACTACTAAAACTAGATTTCTGTCTGTGGAAAGTGGAACAAAAAGTTCTCATAAAAATCTAAAAGGTCTTAAATGGTTTTTTAACTTATCGGACGACCTAACACTGAACACCCAATTTTTTTTTATGGTTTTTGGGTTGGTTTTTCTTACCTTTTATGACTGATGAAAATTTATAGGGGTTGCCGATTGGGAATTCAATCAGCACTAATCTATCTGGTAGTTTTCAGTCGTAGAAAGCGCGAAAGCGGTCAATCCGTCTTGTTCTCGATATTATCGTCTTCGTCTTCCTCTTTTTTGCTTCATTCATTCACATAATTTCACTTTTCTTCATGCAAGATCATTCTGTGCAAATGTAAAAATCAAATTTTCCTCGCTATGAATACCCAGGATTTAGTACCAGGACGAAAATCACCGCGAAATTCACGCAAATGACATGGTCGGGGATTTCTATTTCTGGAGAGAAAGAACAGTTCATACACTCAGAAATTTTATGACCCCAACTTTCCAAAAACTTTAAAAAGTAATCTGTGCCTTTCTAATTTCAACGTGCCAAATTTCCATCCACTATGGAGTCAATAAATTTTGCTAGTTCTATTCTTACTCGAGCTGTTACTTTCGACACCGATGGTCGCTATACGGAATCTTTGGTTTGCTATCAAGAGGGTCTTCACATTTTAATGGAAACTCTCAAAACAGTTGAGGCGGAGGAAAAGAAAGCAAAATTGAGACAAAAAGTTAAAGGTAATTTATTATAATAATGTGCACATCAACACTTTAGGAGGCATCAGGCATAGGTCCTTGATGGCATGACCCTGAATGGACAACTTTCAACTTTTGTCGCTAACACCTCTAATCTAAACACATAATGGATATTGGGCTGGATTTTGAAAATACTGACATTATAACATAACCAAATATTGCATATATTTTTCATACAATTCATCAATAAGGCTTTCAGTACGTCTTTATTAGCAATTAAAGGAGGAAGAAAGGATTTTTGTATTATTTAAATCTTGTCAATAATAAATGGAAATTCAGTATTTTTCCTAATCGTGCTATGGTCGTAGTGAAGTGAGCTACATAAGGTGAAAGCTAGCTCTAAGACGTAGAAATCTTATAGAGTAGAAGCTTTCAGCCAAAAGCTGTTTCTCCCGAGGTAAACGTTCATGGTCCTACACAGGATGGATGGATTGTTTCTACGTCGTTGGAGAAAGCACCTTTCTCCCTTATCCTTTGTGATCGCCTATTAAAGCATCAAGCTACGGTGTCCATTGCTTCCGCTTTCTCCTACAAAACTCCATTTATGCCACTTTCTCATACACAGAGTAAGAAACTACAGTACTACAGATTTAAAACCAAAAAAGATGTTTCCTTTCTAAATCAACTCTCATGTCATTGCTTGGCATCCGAAATTATGCATACATATACGTTATAATATTACGATGTTAAATAGTACATAATATTATGCATGTATATATTTTAAAACAATTTATTGAGACAAATTCTGAATTTTGTTAAAAGAATACATGGACCGTGCGGAGAAGGTGAAAAAACATATAGACAATTTGAAGGCATCTGGGAAATACCGAGAACAATTCCAAGTTGATGATAATTCGACAGGATATTCGTATTTTTCAGTATTCTCACGATTTCTAGACCATTCTGTGTACTCAGTAGAAGTTGATGATCCATACATAAGAAGTCCCCATCAGGTATACATGTTACTGTTACATCAATTTGTTAGTTCTATGTACGTCTATGTTTCTCCTTACAATTAAATTGTAATCTCCTTTCATTTAACATACCATTATGCAATACACTATGTACAATTCATTTAGAAAAAATAATTTTATATTGCTAAATTGTATGACATAATGTATTTAATTGCAGTGCGATAACTTTCTCCGCTTTGTAGAACTGTGTTTGAAACAGTGTCCAAAGCTAAAGAAAATACATTTAAACACTGGCAAAGACGTCAACTTAGTTGAGCAACAAAAAAGACTGGAAATTATTGGTAACTCTGCAAAGCAGTTTGAAAATAGGAAGATTCAACTAACAGTTGATTACAACGACACTTTGCATGATAGAGAGATAAGGTCAGTTATTACTATTGTCATTTTATGGAAATTATTGGTAACTCTGCAAAGCAGTTTGAAAATAGGAAGATTCAACTAACAGTTGATTACAACGACACTTTGCATGATAGAGAGATAAGGTCAGTTACTACTATTGTCATTTTAACAGTTTAATTTTTTAATGTCCTCACTGCATATTACCTTGTATAAGGAATGTTGTAAAAATATACATTACAATTACAGGTTGGATAATGGCTGGGTGATTAAAATTGGCCGTGGTTTGGACTACTTCAAACCAACCGAAAGATTTCTGATAGGTTGGGGTGATTTTGACTTCAGAGCATGTAAAGCAACAACAATTGATGTGTTTCACAAAAAGGAGCTTGATAAATGTCATTAAAAATGTGTAAGAACATAGAGAAGTGAATCTGACATTTCTTTACTAGAATTACAAAAGATGGTTAAAAATATTTTAAAATGCTATCTGTTTCGTTACTTTCTATCTAAAAATGTGAACAATGTAAGAAGTATACGATGGGTATACACAAATGCATTCACATTTTATCTATCGCATGTTATCTAAACGCTATAGAGAAGGATCTATTGTCACTTTTTATCGTAATAGGAAACCTTGTTTTTACGTAATCTACCTATTTTAAGTATAATAAGGTTAAGGTCAAGGTTTTGAATATAGTTGCTGTGCATTTGCAATTTAATTTTGAAAGAAAACGATTTTTGTAAATGCAGTTTGGGTTGAGTATACACATGCCACTTATTTTTGTAAAGCGCTTATCAGTGTCTGTTTATGCAATGCACGTAAAACTAATTATCTGTACGTACGCACATGGTCATGATGGTACTGTGATACTGTAACTCTGTGTAAGTAAGTGAAAAGTGAACATAGAATTACTTAAATCTTATGCCTATACATAAATTAGTTACTCTTTTTACAGTTGTATATAATTAGACTTTTAATAAAATATACATTAGCTTACCTGTATAACGCACTAATTACATGTTTATTCAACTAATAAAATTACTAAAATCTATATATCGTCACGATTTTCAAGCCACATGAAGTCCTCATTAGCGTCATGAGCAGACAATGTTCGCCCATCTAAATCATAAGATCTTGCTCTGGCGATCCCTTTATTCTTTCGCCAGCAATACAATGCTGTGACACCTACTGCAGAAAATGAGACGAGGGCCAGGACTATCATCCCGATAACATACATAACGTGACCGAAAGTAACATGGCCACTGTTTAGCTTAGATGCTTTAGTACTGGAAGCAGTGTCTTTGGGAGATTTCTTTCCTTTAGTGTCTATAGGGGGAAATCGGTGAGGTACCAAATGGGCAGGATTGTCAAGACTGTTGTTATCCTCATAGTCATACGTCCAATAGTTTTGCGTCGTCGGTACTACAATTTTCTTGGGTGTCGTCGTCGTCGATGTGGTTGTAGTCGGTTTTGAAGTGGTGGATCTCCCTGTTGTCGTTAGTAGTGGGTTTAGAAGTTGTCCATGGTGTACGGGTCGTGAGCTTCTGAGTTACTCTAGTAGTCGGTCGTTTTGTGGTCATTGTGGTAGTTGTCGGTCTTGAAGTAGTTGTGGTAGTTGTCGGTCTTGAAGTAGTTGTAGTAGTTGTCGGTCTTGAAGTAGTTGTGGTAGTTGTCGGTCTTGAAGTAGTTGTAGTGGTTGTCGGTCTTGACGTAGTTGTAGTAGTTGTCGGTCTTGAAGTAGTTGTAGTGGTTGTCGGTTTAGGTGTTATAGTTGTTGCGGGTTTTGAAGTTGTAGTTGTCGTAGTAGTTGAGGGCTTTGAAGTTGTAGTAGTGGTTGTTGGTTTTAATGTGGTAGTTGTGGTTGTGGGCGTGGGTATTGTAGATTGTGGGTTTTGTAGTCGTAGTAGTTGTGAATGTAGTGGTTGCGGGTTTCGAAGTCGTTGTGATAGTTGTGGTTAAAGTAGTTACGGGTTTGGAAGTTGTAGTCGATGTAGGAGTTATAATTTTTGTAGTAGTTGAAGTTGACGTAGATATGTTCTGTAAAGTTGGTGCAATAGTAATTTTTGACTCCCCCGAGGTAAAATTGGAAGTATGTGAAGGATCTGTTGTATTTTCCGTAGAATTGGAATATTGTGTAGATGTATTGTTCAGTGCATTTATTGGCAAAACGGTAGCAACTTCGGGGATTACGCTATTCTCAGTTGTTGCTTTCACCGTGGAATTTGTGAGTGTAGTATTTCCGGATATTTCAGAATTGTTATTGCTTTCCGGAGCTGTAACAGGTATTAATCTTTCCGTAGAAGGTTCCGTAGAAGCGTTGCTTTCTTCCTGCTTATTGTTTCTGTGTTCATTTGCACCAGTGTTTGTTGTGGGTGCCACAGTCATGTTGATATTTACAGTAGTGGTACTGTTTGGAGCTGGTGTAATAATGTTGTCATCCCAGGCTTCCCAGTTTTCTGTTGTTACATCAATGCTTTTCGCTGTTGTGGTCGTAGGAGGATGAATTGCTGTAAATTCAACAGTTATATGGCTTAAGTTTGCATCTCAGAAGAAAAACAGTTATTTTACATTATGTACAAAGGAAAATTCACCAGAAATTGATCTTTCTTTGAATAATGCAGATAAAGTGTTGTACAAATGTTTCTATGCACAAAAATTAAGTGTGCGTGTGTAAAAATGCTAGTGAAAGGTCGGCGAAAGTTTCACATGGAGTTAGCAGTCAGTAAGAGAAAGTAAGAGAAAGTTTTATGTCGGGTAATACTTCTAGAGGTTTACTTACATATTTGCGAAGATGAAAATTAATTTTATGGCATAAAACAAACCTTGACATATCGGTTCCGTCCCGTTCCAATCACGTCCGTCACAAATTAATATGTCAGTTCCTTCCAATCTGAATCCATCGTCACAATAGAAGTAGATCACTCCTCCGCCAAAACTTTGTCGTACAAATGAATGCAAAGGAACGACGATTCTTCTACAACCGGCTTCTGTAATTGTAAAGTTTAGTTCAGAAATGAAATTAAAATGCAGGTATTAAGATAATGCTAGAGACTATTTAGTATCAGATTAGCATTATGATAAGCAGATATATACTTTCTCCACAAATTTTCTATCAATACATAAAACGTATCTAATATTCATTGACCTTTATTATGCAGGCATAGGCCGGGTACTAATATACCTACCTATATAGTGATATACGAATGTATCATGTAATCATAATAATATTCATTAGCTCAGCCAAACTACGTAAATAAAAGTCAATTCATTTATAAAATGAGCAATTTACACTTACTGACACAATATGGTATCGGCTCAGACCATTCATCTCTGAGGCAAACGGCAATAGTTGCTCCGACTAATCTGCAGAGAAACGTAACGAAACGCTCATAATTTTTCCACAATTTTATTCTCTTGTTGGACCTTATGATTTTTTCATTATTGAAATATATGAAAAAGGTGAGGTTGGCCATTAGTACTATTGTATAGCTATTGTTTCCATTATACCTAGTAAAATTGTAGTCAATTCAAGTCAATATTTTCAATGAAAAACTTACGTGTAGCCATTATTGCAGTTAAATTTAACCAAGCTGCCTCTTTCACGGAATCTTCTATCTCCATTTTCGATTTCAATACTTTTGTTACATCTATTCCTCGGTCTAACCTGAATACCATCCTGATAACGATTTCGATTGTCCACACGTGGATAAGCTCGTCTTGCGAATAAACTGCCCTGATAATCACTGGGTTGGTTATGGTTGGCAAAAGGACTACCTAAAGGACTAACTATTAATGAACAAGATACTAACGAAACTAAAACAATAAGAACGAAGGGAATAAGGCGACAAGTAAAATTCATCTTTATGCAATGACCGCAATTGACTGTAAATCGATGAAAAGTTTAAAACATTATATTGTCTATTAATTGAGATGTAACATTAACGTTTAGACTAAACTACTCAATAAATAAGTATAGCCTTAGACATGATGTATTCTTGTACAGTGTAGCTATTAGCTATTAAAACTTTTAACACTTATTTTTCTAAGATAGTTGCATTAAGCTGCGTATGCAGTTTATCTAGAGGACTTCTAGAGATGAAATGAACGATGCCTTCAAATTAAATGCACACGTCTTCTTAAAACTCTGTAAGATGCAATGATGCACGCACAGGTTACATGCATAGATATATTTTTTTAGCCTTCTGCATTGTGACTCACTTCTATTCCATTGTAATACATAAAACCGTAACACATAGCCTATACTTCCATAACATGTAACCTAATGTATAAAACCAAATGAGAGAGAGAGGATGTAATACTAACAGCTAAAGTATAGACATCGATATGAAGATCGTTTGCATCGCACATTCACACAATAGAAGTATTAGCTTCCTAGCTCAGGCTAGCTCAATAATAAAGATGCCTTACTTAATCTGAGAAAACCGGAAGCAGGTTTATCATCAATAGTGTTAGCAATATCAGCTTAAATTATATTATTGTCCAAGTCCAAATGATATAATTATACCATATAATACCTATACGATACGTCATACCATAATATGGCATCTCATTATTTTTACAAGCCTGCTCATTTATAAACTTCTAGTTTAAATTAATGTGTAAGTTGTGTAATACATATACAGTATTATAATTATGTAAGTATATCCCAATATACCTATCTATACAATTGTTCATTCGTATAAACGACAAAAAGAATTGTTAATTGTAGTTGTATAATTATATACATCTATTTTTATATAAAAGTCATAAGCATGAATGAGCATGACAGTTATTAATANTTTTATATAAAAGTCATAAGCATGAATGAGCATGACAGTTATTAATAGTCTTAGAAGTCAGAACATCTAATTAAGTAAAAGTTACAACTAAGGATTTTAACTTTATAAACTGTGATACAGTGCATAACGGATGAATGCAATGATACCTCAGGGGTAAACCCCATTTTCGTCAAAAGCAACAATTTTATTTCGTATGATGTGCATTATTGTGCATATACCAAGCACTATAGGTATACAGCTACAAGAAAGATTTTTCTTTTTCTGCTGATGAAAGCACAATTTTTAGTATAATGTACGCATTCCTTCTGCTGAGGCAGATCAATTTTTGGTAGTGAATTGATTTATTTTTTATTAATCATTAATTACTTACTGCTCATTATGTTCACATAATATTTATTATTATCGAAATACACATTACCTATGTTATGTTATACTATGCATGTTATCCCAAAAGAGGTCATCTTAAGTAAATATATGCTTAGATATACATATATTATTACAAAAGAAAATGTATCATCTCTAATCTATCTATATACAATAGTATCGCATCGGTAATTACGGCAGTCCATGTTTTTCTAGGCATCATGCATATTATTTTGACAAAGCTTTATGAAATTGGGTCCTTGAATTGTATATGTATTGTAATGTATGTGAATTTTTTGATGTAACAATCCACGGGCGACAAGTTTTCCGATAACTGCTGCTGGGTATCTCCAAATACCTTCCTATCACCTCGTGATTGACATTTCCTTTAATTCTCTATTGTAAGTAACAGTTGTATTATGCAATAATGGTTTAAACGATTGTCTGCTTCTACCAGGACCAGGACAGGGTCCCTAGTTCCTAGGGTTGTGGTAGTAAATCTCCTAAGTAGTAGAGTAGATATTACGTATGTAATCTTTATTTGTCCAGGGCATGATATTTTGGATGTTTTATCGATTGTGTTTTGGGTCGTGAAGTTGCAGTAACATCAAACATGGTAATGCGATATTGAAAACGATAATAATGAAGATTGACTAGCAGAGTATTGTATTATGCTAGCTCAAATATTGGTTATTCTTTGTCTACTGCTATGAGAAATTGGATTTTCAATTGATGCTATGCTGTCAAATTGTTAACTTTGCGGAAAAATCCCAAAAGCTAATCATCCCGTAAAACTATTTAAAACTGGAAATTATATATAACCAGCACTTTTATAACTGTTTACTTAAAAGGATGTAATTAGTACTTTCATTATTATGAATTCATTTCTTCACAAATTGACAACTACATCATGGGTTGAACGGAATACTAAGGAGGATATGCAATAGCATCAATAGGAATAAATAGGAATTATTGCATATTGCATTACTACAACTAAAAGTCCTTTTCATGGCATAGAATTCTATTATCTAATCAGAAAGATACGGCTTAGCAATTTTAAGCTTTATCCATTGTTTCCAGGCCTCAACTAAAACCCTCTGGTATAATTTTCCCATTATACTTACACTTAACTCAAAACATTTTTCAACAGATAAGTAAGTACGGACATAATTGATAGCTTGGTCATTCGACGTGGTCATCGCTAATTATTGAAAAGCTATAAAATTATCATTAGTTAAATGTACATTCGAATTCGATAGATAAATTATAATTGGTTTGAGGGCTAGACTGATTGTAGATTAAATTGACATGTGCTGGTTGAAGTGCTGTACCGTATTTTAGCAATTCCGATAGCTTACAAATCTCAGATTTACATATGCATTGAAAAATTAAACTGTTCCCTGAATTTGCATTTTTACTGTCATACTGCATGAATGAAAATGAGCACGCAGCTATTACATGATGAGTGAAGTTCATTCTTACTTAATTATCTTAGCCCTATTTTTATGCGAATAAACTTGCAATTGGTATAGTATTACATACTTATATAGTAGTACCAGTAAGTACCGAATTAGAATGAATAAAACTAATAGCGTAATTCTACATGTGTTTGGGCATAAGGACTCCAAGTTCCAAGTACAGCAAGATGGCCGTAAAAATTTGCAAGTGAAGATGAACTGTATTACAATAATTAGCCATTAAAATTACAATATGCAATTATTGTAATGTTTCTACCGGTTCTTGGTGACAATAGCTAACTGTTATACAAATGTACACCCTAACTGTATGCACAAAGTAAAGTAAAAAAGGTTTTAGTTGCGTCGATATATTATTTTTCCATTATTTTGCTGCAAAAATCCTTATTAAATCATTTAGTTTTCATTTGGAGCTATTATAAACTTTTATCAGTCTGAAAAATACGCCTGCCGTAAATTGATATCGAAATCATCATGAATTTTAACTTAATTCCTACAATTAGCAAGGAAAATTACGTAGACTCTACCTCCTTATCCGAATTACTAACATCCGTTTTATTATTTTCAAGTTCACCTTTATCTAGTGTCAACGCAATTTTTACAAACTTGTCCTTAGAACCGACATGGCGATGGTATTTCACAATGACCCCATTTGAAACTGTTTTCCTCTTTCTCGTCGTTGCACAGGTAATCAAATCAAAGTACATGATTACATCAGCATTTTCTCATTATCTGAAACAGATTTATTATTAAATATACTTCTTTTTAATATTGGCTAAATAGTTCGCGCTTCTAAATACTCTTGGAATAATGCCAATGAATCTAAGCAATTTGATCAATGGAATGCCTTCCGGAAGGAAGAAAAGGGAATCCTCTAATGTCATGGGTGTAAGAAGAGACCTAGGAATCCAAATATTAAATGTATAGTTCATTTTGCACTATTTCGCACATACTGGAACGCTTTATGTGGATAATATACTTCTTGCAAACTACATTCGACATTCTGGTCCTATATATGTCATTGGAATTTTGAATAATGCTGTTGTTTCATATTCATGTTTTTGATAATTCGATAATTTTACTTTTTACTGTGAATTACGCTATATAGCTACTACGACGTTTGGACCCCAATGAGTGTACTATGCGATTAATATGTGAGATGCAAAGTAATTATCTATTGAATCCAGAGTGGAGCTTATCGGATGAAACGAAATTGGTTTTGACTTCTTTGAAAAAGTATTAATTAGCTTTACATAATATGTATAACAGACTATTATAAATTCCGGGATGAATATAATATTTTCTAAGCATTGTATGGCATATCTAGGTCAAGAGATCGAAGAAGCAATCGAAATGGTTTAAATGATCAAGATAGGACCACCAATAACATTGAAGATTTGGAAGATGCTGTTGAAATTGGTTATCGCAACTCTCTGTCGGATATTACTGGTATTGGTAGCAATTCTACTTTATGCCTACAGAAGTATCATTCCTGCCCAACGACTTCAGACGAAATATTAGAATTTATTAGAATTATAGGAAATCAAAATTTTTCAATGTAAAAGTTCCAAACTCTATTTCTAAGAAGTAGCTGTTGTAGGCTGGAGGCTGTAGGGGCATTATAATAAACTCTTTGGCTATACAATCGTTACATGACTCATGTTGACTACGATTTATCTAAATTATTATACCCACTTATCTCATATTAATTTTAAAATTACTATACTACTAGCATAATAATATTATCATGATGACTCATCGATTACTACTTTATGGGAGAATAGTAGTGCCAATGCCAATTATCTTTAACCACTTGTACTATGCAAATGAACATTATGGAATTGACCGACCAAATTAATTATTATTAGGTGTATTAAGTGCTTTTGTATACTACACGTGTCTGCATGTTTGGATGGTTTGGGGATTAGAACATAATTACGCAAAACTCGTGTTTTCGCTGTAGGATGCTTTTGAGTGGCAATTAATTGTCGTAAATCATATAATAGATAATATAATGCACGATGGCAAAAAGTCTACGATATTTATTATTTTTAGTGCATCTCGCAGACGGATGAATCATAGAAACACCTGCAAATATTATGCACGTAATATATTTTATGGCTTCATTAATCTACAGAGCTCCACAATAGTACTTAGTACAAACAAAGTACAAATTAGTAAGTACACATTGTGAAAGGTGACCGCATTTATTCAGTGAGAAATCCTTTCCATCGCAAAAATGCAGTTAGCTTATAAGTACAAACTGGAATTAAAGCGGTTTTACAGAGTGGTTCCAATGCATTTGAAACGTTTTACCATTGGTTCCACATGGCTCTCACATACCATTTCTTGATGTAAATATCAGATAATGAAAAAGTTTCTGAAATTGATTACCAGCTTTTAATGAAACCCAAGGAAAAAATATTGCATGCATAGGTATAATAAATAAATGGAGTCTGGATTTTTGCTTGATGTTCATGCACTGCATTGCATTTTTTTGACGATGTCCATTTTTCACTACATGGGACGTTTACGAAGACTTCAAAATCAGAAACATTCGTGTTTTATGGTTTTAATTAGAAATTTTGGATTTTGGATTATCTCCTGAATCACCTCACAAGGAAACATTTAGGTATATAAGAGCTGATACTGCTGATAGTCACTAACTGAATGCATGTGTGTGTACAGTGCTCACGCGACGTGAATTATAATTATGAAGAGATGGTAAATGTAAACACAAGGTCATATTATAAACTCTGCCGAAATTAGCACGTTTACGTAGTGAATTATGTCATCTTTTGTTAAAGAACATCCATGATAGCGCTCCAAGCATTCTGTGGAATTTTCATATTTTCGATTCGATTGTAATTGCACAGCAGATTCATACGCTGTGATGGCGGAAAAACCGTGACAATTTCCCAGTTCTTGTCTGCTTTTCCCTGACCTGGTATCATCAAATAGATAATATTATTCATTGCAGAAGTGTAAGTTCTCAAGTACGTACATACTACCGAAACATGGCAGGGCAAGTGCTATAAAACAAAAGTCAAGTGCCTTTTGAAATACTTACTAACTATGTCCTTGTGGATAGTGGATTGGATACTAACTTGTGTAAAGCGTTGAGTAATAATTTGGTATCTTTAGGTAGATTTTCCCCCCACGTTGATGTTTCCATTTGTAATTGCAGCTCGCAAAGTGTTAACGAAATGCAGTCTTCTTCGTCCAATTTCCGTAAAATCTAAAACCATTGTTAACTGAGTGACATTTGAAAAAATGTAAAATGTTTTATCCATGGTCCAATAAACATACATATAAAATCCATTTATGTAGCAATCAAAATGATAAGATGAAAGTTAGCTTAATGCGGGTATTGTAAAATTCTAAAAAAAAATATGTATCATTATCAACGCAAACGCAAGTATTATTGTACCAATTGTACGTACTCTGAACACGGACTCTGCAAGTTTGTCCTCATTACAGATAAGATTGGCTGCACGACGCTTTCTCCGCCCTGTCGGATCATTGCCAAATATAATTATTGATGTTAATAGGTAGGATCTCCAGGTACCGAAGCACAATCATCTGTAAATAGTAGAATGGGTTTGAAAATGATAACAAAATTTAAATTAAATGCTTCAATATCCTTGTTAAATGCTTGAAAATAATTGTGTTTATGCAGTTGAAATTATATTGACAGTTATGGAGGAAGGTATCTGAACGTTTGCTTGTTCACATACTTGTAGCATGATCAAACTAAACACGACAGTTTCAAATTGAGTCATCCTGAAGTACCATGATTGACTTGAGCCCAGCGAGATGTTACTAATAAAACTCTCTGCTTGTTTATCATGTCCTATCAATAATAGTAATACACTACTTAATTGACTAAAATGGTAAGAAACTCCACTGTGTGAAGATTGACAACTTAGCTCGGATTTTGGAAAAGAGAGAGGAAATTCCATCATGGCAGAAATCCCTAAATGAAAATCTCGGTTTACTCCGATACCAAATGCGTGACAATAACTTGTTCCCTTTAGCTCGAGTGTTTCTGATTTTCTGCTAATTACTTTTACTGTTAAATGCTAATTCAATATGCTGACATTAATATTCATATCATGCATAACCAAATTGAATGTTCTAAACCAAAAGCCATAAAATGCGGTAGAATTCTCACACAACCAGTACTCTCCAGTTGTAGCTTGGTACAAATCCACCGGCTCCACCTCCACAACATTAATTCATATGTACTAGGTATATACATTTAAGTAATATGGAACTATGGAACTGTAACTAAAATTACAATAAAAGATTGTGATTTAAAGACGTAGTATGAGACAATTATAAATCTTCATTATGCATATATACACTGTATGACTAATTGAATGTTCTAAAACAAAAGCCATAAAATGCGGTAGAATTCTCACACAACCAGTACTCTCCAGTTGTAGCTTGGTACACCGGCTCCACCTCCACTACATTAATTCATATGTATACATTTAAGTAATATTATGGAACTGTAACTAAAATTACAATAAAAGATTGTGATTTAATTAAAGACGTAGTATGAGACAATAAATCTTCATTATGCATACACTGTATGACTGTATGCACATAATTAAAAACCCAACTATACCTAGGTATATGAGTTTGAATAGGTGTCTGCGTTTGTTGGTTTATTAATGGTGGCTGAAAGATTATTTCTTCCGCAGTAAAGCTCATTAACCGATAGCGTGCGGTACGTTTTGAGTATTACATTATTTACAAATTACATTACAGGTTACACCAGATTCGTAATCCCAAAAATCCTGACGCAAAAGTAAAGCCCATTACTACGTATACTATGTCACTAGTCACTATTACTCACAACATTTGTAAGCAATATATAGCCGCAGAATGAATGAATCAATCCAAGAGGCTATTGAGTTTTCATTATATCCTTATAATTGTAAGATTGTAACTAATAATAATACATCACCTCACCCTCATCATATATAAATGCTTATAATGTAAGTAGTATATAGCCACAGGCGTAATAATAAGTAATTAGAGTAAACAATTGTTATTGTACAGTAAAATAAAAGACAATCCGACCGAATCTCTTAATCAAAAAGTTTTAATATATCTTTTATCTCCGCTTTCTGTATTTTATTTCCCCATCTGATTAAAAATCTAAAAGCAAAACCGTTATATCTCATCGATCATTTGCTTTCTCCGTTTCTCGTCTTAAAATATATTAATAAGTAGATAAATTAAAATCTGTACTATGCGTAACGTTTAGTTAATAATAATAGTTAATATCATGCCATGAAGTTAGAAAGGATTTTTCGTGTACGTGTCTTTCTACCTCTATCATGCACTATCAGTAATACCAATACCTATATTATATTGCACAATTACATGCGACCAAAATTGATTGACAAGAGCTAAATAGCTGAGTGTGAAAGTGTGATAACTTGTGATTGTGATGAGTGATGATATCATTATAAGCTATATAAGCTGAACGTCATAATTCATAATACATAATTGCATTGACTCATCAGTACAATTCATTAACGATATTATTGTATGGTAGATTGTTGGATGGACATGGATGGACGTGCAGACATTATTATCATATACATTGTGCACTATGTGCACACTGCGTGATACCTGAATTTTGGCCAGTGTGTTTATATAATGAAATGAAAAATGAAGGACACCGAAATAGTTAAGTGGCCAATATTTGTATTAGTATGCATGATATATTTATCTAAATGTAATTTTTGTAATCCCAAAAATTATTGTTGTCTTATCTGCATTTGCTGCATTTATATTTACAGCACAGCTTGTGTGTTCTCGCGCGGTAGCCATTATGATATGAATTATGGATATATGTATGCAGGTCGCTTTTTGCTTTGTTAATTAGTAAATGCCACACGAACGAAATGACCTTAATGTGTGCCTATGACATATTACATAAAATAAGATATTTTACCTAAAGAACTGAACATAATTATCGCAAATCTTATTCAGCGCTAAACCAGGCCCTCCTGTAGACAGGTGCATGAAAAAAATTAATCGGACCGGACCGGACCAGGTGCATGAAAAAAATTAATC
>JABASI010002291.1:2389-20274 GCA_019776505.1 Tomocerus nigrus
CCCCCCCCCCCCCTCCGATTTTTAAGTTTCTGAAAACGCACTAGATATTATGAATAATTTTCTCAAGCGACCCCCAAATTAATTTCCTGGCTACGCCCTTGCTCTACTATGTGTAGTTAAAATTAAATTAAATATCAAATGTAATACAAAATTAATGTAGGTACTGCAGATGCCATAGCGACCCCTGAAGAGAGCGATAATCTTGTAATAAATAATAGTAATGATAATATTATGACCTTGTTTTTAATGTGTTCTTCTCGATTGGCACTTTGGTTCTCAAACGATATTATGTGCCTTGTCGTGTACTTTGCTTGAAATTTCGTAATAAATTCTTGGACGAAGTATCACTGATATAAATCAGCTAGATAAATGGCTCTCGCTGAAATAGACAAAGTGGATTGGACTCTTCAAGCCCTCAAATTTCCTCAAAACATTAAACAAAATTAGCTTATGTATGTCTCAAAACCAACTACCAACAAAGTCCCCATCTCATATTGCGTGTCAGCAAATAATTGAAATGAAATGGCTTCTCACTTATTGCACGTTTTACGGTTATAATATATTACACTAAGTAACCACTCTAAATTCCAATTCCTTTCTATCCAAATTTCCACATTTTCTCAATTCCATCAAATTCAAATTTCTTTCTCAAAAAATTCAATAACTCCGTATTTTTCTTATTGGATTATTTTTAGGACAAATTCTGGTAAAATATTAAGATAGTTGCATAAAATGATGTAA
The DNA here is from genome assembly GCA_019776505.1 of Tomocerus nigrus. Lineage (NCBI taxonomy): Eukaryota > Metazoa > Arthropoda > Collembola > Entomobryomorpha > Tomoceridae > Tomocerus > Tomocerus nigrus. The sequence continues at coordinate 3,131 of JABASI010002291.1, forward strand.
ATCTAATATCTGAATGGTTTCTTACCGTACGGTAAGAACTGTTGAATAAACACCGGAATTGAGTGAATTGAGATAATGCGTAGATTTGTGTAGAATTGAATTGAGACAATGCGTAGATTTGGATAGAATTGAAGAAGATTATGAGATTTGGATAAAAATTAAGAGGATTATAAAATTCGGATAGAAATGAAGAATATTATGAGATTTGCGTAGAAATGAAGAATATTATGAGATTTGCGTAGAAATGAAGAATATTATGAGATTTGCGTAGAAATGAAGAATATATATGAGATTTGCGTAGAAATGAAGAATATTATGAGATTTGGATAGAAATGAACTGGCATGTATGTGCATGTGCTACGACATGCAATACTGTTCCATGTTAATTATGTTTGCCTTCATAATAATATGAATTGACCGAAAAATAATGACTGCGGCTTACGAGTCTAGCACACACTTCAGATTTGTCACGTATTACAAATATTTTGAAGTTGAGATAGGTGCTCCCATCCTGACCGAAAAATTGGCTGCAATTTAAAAGCACTGCCTGGTGGATGCATAATATATTCTGTGCACAGTACGTTTAGGTAATAAATGCAATAGTATAGTCTTGAAATCTGTGTATCCAACAAGTCTTTATTTATTTTATTAATATAATGTAATCACCATTACTCGCTATAAAATCACTATAAAATAAAATAAATTATAATAAATTATTCATTTCAATCTACATTGTCCATTCGATAAAATAAATTGTCTTCCTATCTACCTACAACTGTGTGACAATCACTATCACTTCCGGTCATCACAAGTAGCATCATACGTCAAGTGTAGGTATTATAAGTACACCCACGGCATCACATACAACACGTTATCATTTATTATGAATCACAAGCATTAATAGTATATTTGGGTCTATTGCTCTCACGCTCAATCAACATAAATTAATTATTAGCATTCATAATAATAATTGTAAAGCATAATTTGTACAGGTTGGCCTTTAGTGGAAAGGTCAACTTGTCAATTTGGTTTTTCTGTAAGCACCTCTTCAGCTGCTCAATAATCCCGTTAAATATATAGAAAATGTAAGAATTTCATTTGACTCTACCCTGTTCAATATCTTAATTCACTTATTTGCAAGCACAAAAATAGTTGCACTTGCAAAAATAGTATGTTAATATTTGTAATACTTATTAATTTCTGAGCACATCATTGTTTTAAGAATAATATAAGTTCAAGTTCTCTCCCCAATTCATACAATACTTTTTGCAAGTGGTCAAAGAGAATTATAGGACCACCGAGCCTCCTAAAATCAATTCAAATGCAATTCACCGAAAATTACAGGCATATGCATGGGTACAATACACAGTTATAAACACCAAGTTTATGCAGTACATTTTCGTTAAAGGCAATTAATGGCTATTATATAAAACCATATTCTCCAGATGGAATTATCATATTAGCATATGGAGACAAAGATATTTAACTGTATGAAATTGCTGAATTCCACGCTCAATCTAGACAAATTTCTCGTAATTATCTTTAAACTCTTGTGTCGACAAAATGATTAATATAGTTGTTGTTATATACTAACGATTCACTCATAAATGCAAAGCTGTCATTGAATTTAAGATTTTTGCTGATAAGAATACTCATAAACTCTTCACAAGACTGGGGGATGACTTCAATGTTGTCCACTATATCTTGTGTCGAAGCATTGATAATCATGTTGCCGTCAAATTTTTTTAAATTGCGAAAAACAATAGGTATTTGTCTCTTTACTTTAGCTAATATATTACACGGTGCTGCATGGGTAAAACCTTCAAAGTTAAAGTTAACATATTCATCTGGTAAGTGATTATGGTGACGAACAATAGTGTCAGAATTAGTGATTTTTTATGACAAAAATAACATTTGTGTGTCAATAAAATTTTATCTTTCTCACGATACAACTTCATATCACTAATATTCATATTTTTCTTCGCCTCCTTTTCATATTCGTTTAACATTTTTTGTAAATCCTTGTTCTTCTCAATTATATACTCTAACAATTCCCTCGCTGCATCATCTTCACCAGTGACGAGGAGTCAGAGCCGGATGTGGCAGCGATGGACGGAAGCGGTGGGGAATGGTCTCCTTCTGAGGAAGAATCTGAGGACGAGGATCTGACTGATGATGAAGAAATGGAGGAAGAAGAATCGAGCGGAGAGGAAGACGAGTAGATGACCACCACTGACGACGAAGATGACGATGACGACGCAAACAAAGAGTGGCTGCCTGAGGGAGATGAAGAAACAACTGATGACGATGACGACTATGACACCGAAGAGGGGTCTACACCGGAATGTGAGAAAGAGCCACAGACAGACATGTGTCCAGAGACAGGATGACCCGACAGATGACAAAGGCATTGATTGAGCGAAAACCGGACGAGGACAATCCAGATCACGAAAAGTGGCTATGTGTCATTTTGTACTGCATGAATCCATATTGCCCGGACTATACATGGATAGAATAAGGAGACTACGATATGGACAGCCGATGCGTACACGAATGCGAACCGTGGGTCCAACCACAAACTCCAGATGAAATAGAGGGTCATATCTTCAGCCTTCGTCGAATGCTGGAAAAGGATGACGAACAGGAAAAGAAAAGATATGATTATAAAGCTTCAAAATACAACTGGCTTGAATTTGGACACAGGCAGACCAATTCCCAGAGGCAATTTTCAGTGGCATTTCAGTGATACTGACAGTGATCTCGACTACGAACCACCACAGAAAAGAATGAAACTGGATATCTGGCAAACAGGTATGAATGACAATTAACTGGACAATTACAACGCTTATTGTCCACCGATAAACACTACATGGGATTATGACTCCGACAGCTGGAGTATTACCCATCTGGAACAACATTGGCAAGACTCGGACTGGGATGTTGATGTTGTAGAAGTAATTCCTTGGATTGATGTACAACCATGTCCCAAATGCCGTCAATTTGATTATTTGTAATTTTATACTTTCATTATAATTTCATTATAATAAAACCCTATTTTTTACCATACTAACTTACTTTGTATTCATATAACATACGCTATAAATGATAAGTATAAGTAGCATCCACTATACCTCACATGCATTATTTGTAGTAGTAACATTTTCGTGGAAGGTATGCAGGTAGCCTAAATCCCATGACCCACCATTGCAGTAGCAACATTACACGAGAAATTCCTAGTAGCCTCCCTACTCTTATAGCATTATTGCAGTAGCCACATTACACGAGAAATTCCTAGTAGCCTTGATACCCTTATAGCCAACTACTCAAATTACTGAAAAGTAATACCAATATACTAAAAAGTAATACCAAAATACTAAAAAGTAATACCAAAATACTAAAAAGTATAACCATAATAATAAAAAGTATAACCAAAATACTAAAAAGTATAACCAAAATACTAAAAAGTATTACCAAAATACTAAAAAGTATCACCAAAATACTAAAAAGTATTACCAAAATACTAAAAAGTATCACCAAAATACTAAAAAGTATTACCAAAAATACTAAAAAGTATCACCAAAATACTAAAAAGTATTACCAAAATACTAAAAAGTATCACCAAAATACTAAAAAGTATTACCAAAATACTGAAAATACTAAAAAGTATAATACCAGCAAATAATACCAAATTACTAGGAATACAATAAAATACAAATTCTAAAGATCCAGAAAAATCTCTAACAACCCACATATAACTATTCCACTTCAGACTTCTTCTTTTACTTCAACTACTGTTAAAGTGATAAGTGTAAGGGACAAGGGACTTAATACACTATTTTCAACTCAAAGCGGAATACCAATTAACCAATTGTCCCGTTTTTGACTTTCTCAAGATCCTGCTGCACTCTCCATCCTTTTGTTCTGAGATGGTTCTCCGGATCCTGATCTATTGAAGTTGGTATGTCCACAATGTCAACCTAACTTTTATCCCCTATCAATACTCAATATATTTTCTGTAGTTTTCAGTCAACTACAAGTTGGCTACAATTTATTATCTTCGCAATTTAAAGTGTGATTTTATTTAATGTTTTCTGATTAGCATTTGTACTTATTGGATTGTATTACCTACTGAGAGATGCTTGTTTGTGTTTTATCTATTTTCGTAGGACATCTAAGTGCACATAGTAGGTTCACTTATTTCAACATTTAAACGATGTAAAAGAGAAGGGGATCTACGGCAACCCTACGAGCAAGTATGGAATCTATTGTGGCGCCGGTAACTGAGGCAACCCTACGAGCAAGTATGGAATCTACTGATGCGACAGTAACTGAGGCAACCCTACGAGCAAGTACAGAGTCACTTCATTTCCTACTGATGTAAGTGAAAGTACCAATAATGTGTTCTATGTTATCTCTTTTGTATCATTATCATTGTGACGAGGACGTCAACACTTTTAGCATAGACATATGTTACTTCCTATTTTTATATATCCGAAAAATATTTATATTTATGCCTGCAGGGGCATAGTGCAAAGTTATAAACATCAAGTTTATACAGTAAATTTGCGTAAAAAAGCAATAAATGGATATGATATTCTTCTGATGGGATCATTATATTATCATATAGACACAAAAATATTGAACTGTATTAAAATGCAGAATGCAATGTTGCAGCTAGACAAATTGCTCGTAATTATCATTAAATTGTTAAATCGATAAATTGATTAATATAATTGTTGCTACATGCAATTGTGCAACAAAATTGTTACCTACAAAGTAATAGAGGAAATCATTTAGGAACTACATATAGATTATGCTATTAACTGTTATACAGCGGCCCAGCATAAACTACTGAAAAATGATACCAAATTACTAGAGGTAAAAGTAATACTAAATTACTAAAAAATAATACTAAATTACTAAAAAGTAATACCAAATTGCTAAAAATTAATACCGAGCAATTACTCACAAGTAATGCCAATTTACTAAAAGGTAATTGTAATTTTACTAAAGTACATAACACCAATTTATCGTAAATGAATATGAAGCAAACAGGCCTGCTTATTACTGTTTCCTCCAAAATTATGGCACTCACTTGTAATGCCCAAATGGATGGTAAGGTACTGCAATTCTGCACCACACAAATAGTTTTTTGGTTGAAATTAGCAATCACTGAAAGTAAAGGATCAGATCCCCTCTTTGGTGGATGCAGTTTCAGACAGAAAGAGAAGCTAGTATTGGTGACCGCATTGACCAGATCCAAGACATCGCAGACAACTACTACACAGAAGCTCAGGTGGTAGGCCCTTCATGTCCACATCTGAAAAAGCTTCACTTCAAAGAAGTCAAAGTTAAAGGTTGAATTCTATAAAAGTCTGGCACTAGTGAGAGTGACAGCGAACCAACAGCGAAAAAACAGAAATTGGATTTTTGACAGCTTTAGGTTTATGTGACGACGATGTGCCCCTCCTCTCAAGCAAACGTGGAACTACGACAGTGATGGATGGACAATTTCCAAAGTCCAACAATTAACGTTGGCATAAACTAATAAGAAAATGTCCTCAAAAATCCTAACGAAGCATGTCTTTGCCGTGGAAGGCCTTCTATCTTTCAACGGAAGCTTAGAAAAAATACTAAAAAGTAATACCCAAATACCAAGAAGTGATACCAAAATACTAAAAAGTGATACCAAAATACTAAAAATAATATCAAATTAGTGGCAAGCAATAATAAATTACTGGAAAGTAACACAACAGTACTGAAAAGTAATACCAACCTACTAAAAAGTAATACCAAGTTACGGAATATTTACACTAATTACTGACAAGCAGTGTTTGATATTAGCCGGCTTTTTAAGATTTTTGCCGGCCAGCCATCAATTTTAGCCGGCTAAATTGGCTAGTGGTAAAAAAAATAATAAAATAATTTTGGCCAGCCTAAAATATGATTTTATGCGGGTAAAAGGCCATTTTTGCCACTACCATTTTGGCCATTAGCCAGTGGCTAGTCAAACACTGCTAACAAGTGATGCCCAATACTAAATTATCAACAATTTATACCAAATTTCTAACAAGTAATAGCAATATTTTTCTTCAATGAAACCTTATAAGAAATAATACCGATTAATAAGTGATACCAGACAGTCAGTAGGTACCTATAATACGTACGATATCTACCTATAAGTAAACTTCATGTAATCGACAATACAATTTGACTGTAGATTTTGTTTAATAATATCTGGTAGATAATCCATTTTCGACGTCGGCCTCCAAATTCCGATACTCGCTGTTCAGATTGAGCCTAGAAAATATAGAAAATCATCGTGTTAGGTGGTTTGTGCATGCTTGATATAATTTCATTCCGTACCATAATCTAAGGCCAAGGTAACCAGTTTTACATAGGCAATTCTACATGTTTATGCATACTTAAATCGATCCAACACTTTTTATGGACTGGACATAGCTATAATATTAATATTAAGTTAATTACACCTAATCAATTTGAACAAAATTACATTGATTCCAAAGTTTTGAGTATTCCAGTGTAGTGTAGGCGATCATAGTTTTATGTTGTCAAGTTACGACTACGACTGAGCGAACGACGATACAAATAACTTAATTTTTAAAATATATTTTCTCGATACACCACAAAGTTTTCCAAGATATCTAATTAAGTATATTTTTGGGAGGCCTTACTCATAATGAACAAAAATTCATAATCAACTTACCGAATTCTGTAATGGGATCAACTTTAATCTTCGTATTGATTCCAAATTATGATGAAAAAGTCCTGTAATCAAAAACAAAAATAATATCATAAAAATCTTTCACAACTTTTGATGGGAAATTTTTCATCAAAATAAAATGTAATATGGAATACTACATACATGGCAGTTAAGATTAGCACGATACTGCTATAACTCACTTTGTGGCTAAAATCATTTACTATTCATATTAGCAATTGTGATGCCATAATAATTAGTTGGCATGGCACAGATATAAACTATAGGTACCAAATCAATGACTGCTATAAATAAACGATTTCATTTTCCACTTTGTCGACTTTGCTTACCATTTAAAACATTTTTACAGGGAATTAATTTCTTTTGAATGACAATGGCATCTCTCGTCGCAGTGTTTGTGGAGCAAGCGTTCTCCGAATCCTTTCGTTGCATAGGTATCTGTGAAATAAATAGAAAAAAATAATATTATAGCATTCCGTTTATCTCAATAAACATAAACATAATTTATAATGACCTTGTGCCCTAACTTTTGAACGGGGTATGATAAAATAATACATGTTCATTGAAACACTCAGTTCAAAAGAGGAGTGGCTATTATGACAATGTCAATCTTGACATTCTTAAAATTTTGTACACGCACTAATATTTATTACAGTCTAAAGAAACACTGAACGAGAAAATGAGGTCAATACGTCAGCAAAACTACCCTCATCGGCCCAAAATACTTAAAGGAACGGATTTTAGCGTTTTTATTAAATAAAATACTTCGGGCCCGCTTTTGTAAGTCAAGTAAATGTGACAAGTTTAATTTTTGAAAGAAATTGAAAGTATATTTTTAAATATTTTTAAAATGTGTTCCCATTTAGGACAGATTTGGATTTGACTTAAATAGGAACATGCATGTATTTCAGTAGGGAGGAAAATATTTAGCAACAGTACCGTTAATACGACTGCCAGACACCATAAAATAGATATTTGGCATTTATAATTTAGAAAAATAAATTCTATGCAGCCTGAAAAACGAAAATTTTGTGATTTCTAAAGGATGTCAATTTTCTTTTAAAAACTTTCCTAATAATCCATGACCCGTTAAAAATCCAATTCAAGTTTATCAGGCATTTAATGCGTTAATTGTTCCGTTTTAGACCATTTCCACTAAGATTTGTTCTTTTGTCATAAAAGTGTATATTTTAAGATGGTAAAAATACATGGCTCCTAAAGTGCTATCATTGCCACCATACTTTTTTCACCAGTTTTTTTTTTAAATATTTAAATATCATTAGTCAAAATATCTCTTCGTTAATATTGTGAAAGTAAAAATATTTCAAAAACAATTGTTGCTACTTTTTAATTTCAAAAAACGTTTTGCTCCTATTTAAGGTGCTGTTGTGTTGTTATTTAGGACCGATTTTTACAAAATAGCAAGTAAAAGCAGAAAAGGTAGCCTTTAGTTCCCTGCTCTACATAGATATGTTTTATATAGTTTGTGTTAAAAACGTAATTAGATATTTTACAAAACTGTGGTTTGTATATACAAACTCTAATCTAGCATTACTATAATCAAAAACTAAATGCAGTTTTCAAAAAACGATTGCTAAAATAAATGCTAGAAAAATGAATTTTAATCTGGCTATATAAGTAGCTGTAGTGATTTGAATTGCACAGGTTTAATTCATAAATATTATGAATTGTACTATTCAATAAAATGCTTAAAACATCACAACTTACTTTTTGTAGTCTCGCGGCAGCGTGGTAATATTGACGAGACAACTTTGTTCAACTTCGATAACTGATGATCATTTATTATGGAGTGTAAATTGAAGGAACTGTACGAAGCACTGTGAATGGCTGGAGCTCTGAAGAACGACTGATTCTTCGAGATTTCTAGAAATATCTTTTCGGTTCGTTTGCTACACACTTCAGGACTACCTTCGATACCAAAACTATTTGTCGTTCGTTGTCCGAACAAGCGTGGCTGATATACGAAATAAGCTTGCACGGACAAATAAAAATAGAATTCTCGGAGCTGGCAGCAGCTAAATACAACTCCCTCTCTCCCCCGCCCTCTTTTTGCATAGGACCTCTGAATTCGAAAGGCTGAATAATAGGTATATATATTTCAGCATACCCTACCCGCACACCAGAAACTTATTTTGCGTGTATTTAACACAAAAGAGTAGGTAGGTACCTACCAGTATACCTAAACATGTATACCTGTCGACTTAAAAATTCTTACACAACCCCAATTAATTAACATTCCTAAAACGGTATTGACAAATCGCTATCGCCAGTAATCGTTCGACATTTTCTATAGTCAGTACCATCTAATAAATATTTTATAAATGTACACTCAAATAAAATTAGGTATGTTACTTTTATAATTTCAGATCGTTTCAGTGTCTTATGTTTATTTTTTGTAAATGTTAAAGATGCTATTTAAATTAAGTTCCACTATAAACTCTTCGTTATATAATGAATACCTAGTTTATATTTGATAAGATAAACCTTTGCATATGTTTCTGCAAACAAAAACAGATTTCTCGGAGCTATTATATATGTAGTAGTCGGAATTCACCTTCCTCTCTACAACGCGAAGCGTCTGAATTTATGCAGACAGATTATCCTAATCCTTTCTTTCCAGCTAAATCTATTTCTAACGAGTCCCTTTCCTTCCTAATAAATGATCCTTTCTATTTTGTAAGAGACACCACCAGTCAAATGATTTTAAGTGACCCTTGAACTTTTTTTCTTGCTTTCACATTTAGATTTTTACTGCTGTTAACATATTTACTTGATTCGAAATAATTAATGTATGCATATTCTACAATATGCCCTGTATTACAAAATTCAAAATTTAAAAATCTAAACTTCTTTGCCTATAGTCGCATTGAGTGCTTAGTTAAATTATAATTTTACTTGCTGGCATGTAATGTTATATGCTCAATTAATAAAAATTGTCCTATACCTACCAATTAAAAATACTCTACAGCACACCTCTTTTATTTACTTTCCTTTCAATAATTTAACAATTCTTGTTGAATTACCTAATCTACTTTCTGGATTCTGGGCTCTGCTGTCCTTTTTGTTCATTTATTACTCGAAGGATTATTATTTAACTAAGGTCAAAACTACAAAATTAAGAAATGAAAAGATATTACAATTTTTTATGTCTGCATAACGCAGTTGGTCGCCTCGCCATACATAAGTAGGTAGGTATGAAAAAAAATGACTGGCGAAACTCTTCGAACGTTTCTTGATAAGGAGGACACAGTTAACATCGTGATATATATTGAATATAAAATCATCAGATCGACCTACCCAAAACATTTCATCCCAATTTTACACCTCCCCATATGCAAACAACCTTAGTCGTTAAAAATCGGGCATTTTTCTATTATATGGTACGAAGATCCTAAAGGACAGTTAAAAGCGTTTGCAAAATCCTATTAATATTTGTCATTGCACCAAACACCCGAATAGAACTGGGACTGTGTGAGTGGGCCAATTCTGTCCGATTTTCCATTTTCCCTTCCTCTCCTGAAACAATGATTCTGCAGTGCAACTATGAAATACAAAAGTGATGGTCTATATTTTCCGTAATTTGAGCTATTAATGTGACAAGTATATACCTATATAGTTACCAGTGCCTCAGCGATGAAAAAAACTGACTTGAGTGAAATTGTCAAAGCCGGGAAGATTTTCAAAAGTTTTCCAATGGTTTTCTACGGATGCTTGGGTCGTTTTCATCCCGTCTGAAATCTGAAACGAGATTTGTTATAGTTGGGAGTGGCCAGTGTCCAGGGCTGTCCGTTTTGATTTTCGACCAAGAAGTGCGAGGCCCACAGGGAATTCTGAGAGGCGACGAGGTTAAAGTCGCAGTTTCTGTAGAAGAATAAACTGGGGATACACGTCGCTCTTTTGACCCCAACAATAAAAATGAACAAAGATACAAAATAATTGAGGAACATCTTGGCGTTCATTTCGCTCTAGTGACCTGCTAAGACGTGAAGTGCCAGAGTGAGAGAAAATAGAAAGATGGCTGCATTCCTCCTCAGACTTAATTGACAGAGCCACGTCATCCACACGATAGCTTAGCCTCGTCAGTTGTTGGCAACGTTGAAAAGTAAATATTTAAACGAGTAGGAACAACCAAAATGAATAATCAGCGGCCATCTTTGAGTATAGCAACCAAGAAGAATAAACCAGAAGAGCAAACCAAAATAGCAGTTAGCGAAAAATTCTGCACGATGTCCCCATAGATAATAAATATTAAAATTATTACCTATGTCAGATTACATATATACTATCTGTCTGTACTGTAAAGGCCACTGGCCATATCAATTACAGAAAATAAGCTCTATATTCTATATTCTAATCAAATGTTGTATTAAATATATCCATACAGCGCAGCAGCCGTTAAATGTTAAAAGACAATTTGGATAAAACATTATTTACAAGTAATCAAAACTCAAATAATCGTATCGCTCTTTATTTAATTACTATTGTTCATGCTATATTGTCAGATTTATTAATTTGCAAAATTCACATTTTCAAAAAATTCTACATGGGAAATATTTGACGACGAGAGTAGGTAGGTTACATATTATGTAACCCATTTTTGCTATATTCTGAGTAGATACAAACAGATTGTATTTCTTTGGCAGCAAGGCCATAGCGCATAGTGGAATTCTTGGATTTATATTGTATGGTTGATTTTCTAGGTGGCTTAAATTTGCCATTGGCTAGAATTTTTTCTTTCTATTGCCTATCAGTCGGAAAAGGGAAGAGTTTATTCCCCTTGTTATTTAAGGCCGAAGCCAACACACATATTATTATTAGGTAGGAAAATCACTTATTTAAATGGCATCATCCATGCTGGAAATATAATTTTTGTATACAAAATCTTATTGGTATATTTTTTATCGATATTTAACATCACATTTATTTACCATCACGTTTTCAGCATATTGTCAAGTTCAGGATTGGAAGACGTAAATTAAAATTCAAAACCATTTGTGGCGAACTTAATATATAATATCAATCACAAAGTGTCACAATATATTTAATTATGTTTGTATAGTAATTTTAAAGTCCATTTGGTCGTGACTTTTGCATCATTTGCTGCATAAGCAGAAATATTTCATAGATTTATTTCTGACCCTTCGACCAATCTAGATTTGGTTTTCCAGTAAGTCTGAAAAGATCAATAGCCATTTTAAGGTCATAGTCAAGCTTAGTTTTAACAAAATGTTGTAAATTAAATAATTTGGCTACTGTAAAAAGAATATTTTTAATTTTATAATCACTACAGGACAACTATCTGGTCAAGAGAGAGATATAAGGACTGCATATAGAAGGTAATAATTTTATTCACAAATAATTTAAAAAAAAATTAAAAATGCTACCCTAAAATCGATGGGGATTCCTTTTTTGGTTGAAATTTCTTCAACTTCCTTGGCAATGTTTTCTTGAGTTGTTCCTCGGACATCTATATAATTGCACTCTGAAGCAGCATAATGGCATGATATAGCTTTTCGAAAGCCCTGTTCGTTGAAATTGAAAAATTAGTTGTTACAATTCACAAAATTTATCCAATGGAGTTATTCAACAACTATTTAAATTGATTGGCATGCCTCATTATAATCATTCTAATATTATTTAAGATAATTATATAGTGGACTTCAAGGAATACCAATAGAGAGTAGATTTTTGTTACCATTGTACGATTAGCACCAGATCCATGAATCAATGCTGGATGAAAAAACACAGTGTCACCCTTGTCCATTGTCAAATGTACCCTGTGGTGGCCGTCATAGCCGACTATTCCATGGTAGGCTTTATTAACTCCATTTTCCCATTGAGGATACTCGTGGGGATGTAAAGGTCCCTTGTGACTTCCTGGAAGAACTACTAGGCATCCATTCTCTCGAGTGACTTTCTCCATAGCTGTCCATGAACAAACAATTTTGTCTGCTGGCCGGAAAGGGAAGTAGTGCAAGTCCTTAAGAAAGAAAAAATTAAATGTACACAATGGCAAAATACAAATGAATGCGTAGGTAGTTTGATATTTATTCTATTTAAATTATGTGGTACTTGATGAAGTGGGTGACGAGAAGTTTCATTTCCATCATCCGGTGGTTTATTAATTAGCATAGTGTTCATAGACATGATGTCGGGTCCCGTGAAACATTTAACAATATCGACAATCTAAAAAAACAAACGCATAAGATATCACAGAAAATGTAATAATCCGTATAAACGTATATTTTGTACATAATTCATGCTTACATCCGGTAAGACGCAGTAGCCAAACAACACATCGTCCCACATAAAATCGTTGATTTTGTTGTAAAGAAATTCCCCTTTTGCTCCAGCCTTGGCTAAAGACACATCCTTCATTAGCGTTATTCCACCTTTGGGCACAGCCCCATTACAAATATCTGAAAATCTTTTGCTGGAATTAATAAATCAAAAGGATTCTTCAATAATTTTATTATTTGGAAAATTACTTAGTAATTAATAATAATAATAATAATAATAATAATATTTCAATGAGAAGTGTATATTTATGGAGACATTATTTATTATGTATACTTAATTACTACAACCTACCTATAGTACTACTTATTGTAAAATGCAGGTTTTAAATTAGCTATACTAAAGTTTCAATCTAAACTACATTTCCTACTTACCAGTATACATCCAAGAGGTTATGAGGCACCAGATTTCTAAACACAATATATCCATTTTCTTCATAAAACTCTCTTTGGTCTTCAGTCAGCCGAGGGTTATCCAAAGTAAATCTAAAGCGTTTTCCACTCTGATCAAATTCAAATGAAAGGAATTATTTAAATAATTTACTAAAGGAAATGATATTGGTGACAGACAAGCAGTAAAAATATCATTAAAAAAGATTTACATTTAAGTCCCTTGATTTTCCATCCGCCAAATGTCCTTTAATAACGGACAATCTCTGGGCCGTAGAAGACATCCTGACTAATATTATGATTATGGTGAAATGATTCAAGTTCAATCAGTATACTTAATTCTAGGAATTTACCTGCAAAAGATATCGAAATCTATTAATGTGGTATCTGTATATGACAATCTTTCTTCCTTGGTTGATAAACAACAAATGCGTTGCAATAAATCTCATAATATGAATAATCCAGCTTCAACGGAATGAAGAAGAGAAACTGGAATTAAATAATAAATAAGTTGTATTGCAAGTATGAATCAGAATGGAATGAATGTAATATGTAGACCTTACAAATATATATATCTACATATTATATATGCATTAACTATCGAGAATGAATTGATAGGTCAACAAAAGCAAGATAAAACTTATCTCCTTGTATATATTCATATTTGCAAATAATTTATACACAATTAAATACCAAGGCAATTTTATGTAATGTAATATCTACAGATATACACTATACCGCACTAATTATACCACAATACTGCACTAGATAGGTAATATTTGTACTACTATGATAATAAACATGCATCCTTACATATCTAATTCTTTACCCACTACTATAAAGTTATTATTAGTTATTTTCCCTTAATTTCTAATATACTGATTACATATAAATATACCACAAAATGATATACAGTACCAATAAAAGTTAATTAATTTTTATCTTTTCAAGCCTCTCGTGTCATGTCAAAATCAAAAATATAGAGTCCAGCAACCTTATAGAATAATAAAGGATTTAGGTACATAATTTGTTGTTGTATAAAAGCTAACACGTATATGTAAATGGTAAATATTTCAAGTTTACCTTTTGTTATTTTCCAAATCGGTAATCAAAAGATAACTTTGAAAAATAAATTTACATATAAACAACCTATCGAATGTCAAATATTGTTTAATCGAAACTGAAATAGTAAATGCGAAGAAACTGCATTAAATAGCAGTAGGATTTACGCAAATAGTATTACTACCTATTTACTTGTCTCTTAAAAACAAATTGAATAATATTGTAGAACAATTCCAATTGTGCTTTGACAATTGTTTATATTATGTGTCATGTGTGTGATTGTGTGCTGTGAGGATGTGACTGATGCAAGTGCGAGTTGACTTTTGTCATTAGGAGTAGTAAATGTACGAATGGCTATAAAGTGAATGTGTGAGAAAAAGGAGAGGATGGCCATGACATGATAACTCGAACGTCGTGTACCAATATAATAATCCAAACATATTACAAAATTATTCCGATACGATGCGATATAAAATTATGCGATTTGAATTAGTTAATTCAAGTGCACTGTGAATAGATGGCTCATTGCTCTTCATAGTCAAAAAATGCGAAGTCGTTACATATTTAACTTAGCTGGACATAATAAATAGACGAAATGAATTGTATCCGATACTATACTGAGCATAATACCAATTTCATGACTTTGATTTAGGGAATACGAATAGTGCGGCTCATTTTTCCAGTGCAATTTAATGCATTTGATATTGTCACGTTTAATTCTTAATACATTAGTACCTAGATCCCAAAAAAACAAGTGTCAGTGAAAAGCTATGTATAATAATGCTGGGCTTTGTTCATGTATAGAAAAAAGGTTAGACAAGTAGAGCTACAAAGCTATCTAACCAAACGGGCTATTCAAAACACGTTTGAAGAATTTTAATATTTATCCATTCATAAGTAGATACATCCGTACACCATTTAATAACGTTATTGTACCCTAAAAACCGTCCCTAGGTCCCCATAGTTTACCGAACGCTATACCAAATTTTCCCAAAATGTTTTCAGAATTAACATAACTTGTGTTTAATTTAAAACCAAGACTGGTGTGGTGGTGTTATTTACTAAGTCTAACATAAAACAACTCAAAGTGACATTTCCCAGCCATTTCAGTGACCCTTTCAGTTTCAGTCGCACTTAAGACATTAAACGTCTCTATTTTCGTATACTGGCAACAAAAGTGAAGACTTTGTCCCCACTAGAGAAGAAGTCATTTTTTGATTTTGAATCAACCGACAGGCTACCTTTTCCCTAAAAACCATTTTAACAGTACTTCTACTTTTTGGTTCAGTTTCGGGGTAAACGGTTAAGTTCGTTATCTATTATCGACTTCGTTCCACAACTTCAACCATACCAGCTCCCGTCTCTAATTGCTATATATAATTTTGTATCGGGTCAATTGGGTGTATATTGACGTCATAACTTGTAGCTAGTCCAAGCTAAAGTTCGATTTTTTACTCACTGCAAAACCACAGAATGTAATTATTGTGAAATAAAATTCAAGAGCAGTGTACATAGAGGTCCTCCTGAGTTTTTAATAAGCAATCCAGAAATGAAAAAACAAAGTACTTTATTCAACATTCCCGTATGATTGTCAGTAAAGTTAACATCAAGTGTTATTCATGAATTCATTAAAACATTTACACCATTAAATAATTACATCATCAATCATTCAAGTCAAGCCATCAATAATCATTGAAACCAATACATCATAAATTACTTAATTAAGTCACAACGAGAGTTTCGACGTAATCTCCGAATAATCGATCAACCAATTATTTTCGACTTGTTCGTGCTTGAAGAATTAATTAATGTTGTCACAGATAAGGTCCTTATGATTTTATTGCGTATAAATACGATTTCATCAGCATGCAATTGTATCATTGTAACCTTTACTAACTCAACTTTTAATTCTGCTAATTTTCACACTGTCACTTTCCGACATAAATTAATCCCAAAATGAAGAGCATTTTATTTTTCGCTTTTGCCGTCTTCATCAGCGTGTGCTATAGCTTTCAGCCAGAGAGTGTCATTTATACTTTCCCAAATCAGAAAGGCGATGGCATTATTTTGAGAAGCAAACATCCCGACATCCTTCCGCTATCACCATCCATTCTCACTAGCTGGGCGACTTTTTGCGGCCGAGGAATGTAAGTCATTTAAAATTAACTGCTTATTATCCACCTTACTACTTTACCTGTTTTTAAATCGCTTGACAATGAAATGAGAATTTGATTTTCATTTGCCTATGCTTAAAACATTTAAAAAATAAAAAATTGGGTACCTGTCTATTCTATTTTAAAGAGTTAGATATCAAAGTCATTTATTTTATTTAAAACTCGATAAATCAAATTAATGCTACAGTAATTTAATGGCTTTTTATATTTTTATAGATGGTACGCCTACACCGGACTCAACTACACTGGCACCCCGATTTACTACTCCGATAACTGGCTGGACAATTTTACGTGTTACAACTCCAGTCAATTTAACAAGCAATCTTTTCGTTATTTGGGACCTGAAGATTCTACTGCTGAAACCATTTCGATTTACGAACATCCGCTCTTTGTGGGAACTGAGCTAATCATTGATAATCTTTGGCAGTCGAATTTCCCATTTTTGCCACAAGCCATTTT
>JABASI010002292.1:0-20273 GCA_019776505.1 Tomocerus nigrus
ATCCCCACTCCAAAAAACATCATTTTTTTGTAATACAAAATTTTAATTTTGAAAATTAAAAATCCCAGTTGCCTAGAAAAATATGGGTAGATTTCAAAAATGTAAACGCCATCATTGTGGGCTACGCCGTTCTCCTCAAATCGCGTTTTCCAAAAGGTGGAACCCCCCCTTAATAGTAAACATTAGGCGCAGGCTTTTCAATGTTGAGTTAGTTTTGTGTGGAGATACTGATATAGGGAGATTAGGCAACCTTTATTAAATGGTCAGAGTGTGCAAAACAAGGAATTAAAATGATCGTGTCAGTCTCGCTGAGAATAAGCGAAGGAGATGTGTAAAGTGACTTCTACCGAGT
This sequence comes from Tomocerus nigrus, assembly GCA_019776505.1. NCBI lineage: Eukaryota > Metazoa > Arthropoda > Collembola > Entomobryomorpha > Tomoceridae > Tomocerus > Tomocerus nigrus. Next base: position 353 of record JABASI010002292.1, read on the forward strand.
CAATAGTAACGAAGTAGCAACAAAGTCAATTAATGTCACGGCCATAGCTATTATAAGTACATAATAATATGAGAGAGGGGCTGCTGCCAGGATAATGTGATGTGGATTATCAAAAGAGTCTGCCTGCCCTCTTGCTTTTTGTCTCCAGTCCACATGCATACACTGTCGTCAGGGTTCTTTTGTTGTGGAGCGTGGATTTTGGTGACTTTACATGCATTGGTCATATAAGAATATTTCCCTGGATGGATACACAGAGAGTAAGAAGGACTAATGGTACTGATAAACTGAGCAGCACAGCACAGCCTCCTATTTCATTGGTTACCGTTAGAGAGGAGTCAAAGAGGGCGTAATGTATATTGGCATTATATTATTCGCATATAAGAATTCGGAGAGAGAGAGGGAGGGATATCAAAGTGTCACTACTGGCTTGCTTGGGGTTTTACGTCTTGACATTGTAGGCATATAATAGCTGGCTGACATTTCTGGCTAAGTTGTATTAGAGATCGAATGTGCTAAATCAAGTGTGAGGAAAATGATTCAGGAGTAAGGACTGTGTCTAATTTTCGACAATACTCTGTAATGTAACTGCTTTCCCTCTTTTCAGCTCTCCACCGATCAGACTCGCTCCGATTATTCCTGATTTTTCCTCCGTTTCCCTTTTTTCTGCTGAACAATCGTTTCACTAATTGCGTGTGAGCTGAGGGTGCGTGGTTAGTTTGGCACAAGTTCCTTCGACAGAGTTGAAAACTATTTTCCGTCTTTGTTCCCCATTCTCCTTCACTCTCTCTCTCTCTCTCTCTCGCCTATTACGATCGAAAAGTATCTAGAGGCGAATAATGTGGCTTTCCCTCTCATATCTCCTTAGTGGATGGAGGTACATACATACACACGGTTTTTGCAAAGGCTTTACATGTCAGCAAAGCAACGGCGACAAAAAGACACCTAGCTCAAGTGAACTGAACTGCGACTATTCAGTCACAGGAAAGTCGCCGTTGCTCCTTCACATCCTTCAGCAGATATAAAATAAGAGAATTCCTACTCGATCTCACTTGGATTTCTCTGCTACGGCTATGGCCAATGTCGGAGAAAAGTGTAGAAGGCAAACCTGAGTTGATTGAGATGAGATTCTCCTCTAAACTTCCATGGCAAAACTTTTCTTATGTTTTTCCATGGATCTTCGCTTTGGCTCTAGCTCTGGCGTGGCATGCCACCGTCGAAATGTCAAGTCCCTCCACAGTCCACACATGTCTTTATTTCTCACACTAAATAGTAATACTATAGTAGCAGATCCGGAATATACGATAGGGAGGAAGGAGGCTGCGGGTCTTAAGCACACAGGGCCGATGACATGGCACGACACTAAGAATCAGTTTAAGACAAGACAATAATAAAGGCTTTCTGTCATCGAACGGCAATCAAAACTGGACTGTAGTGACCATTTGTTCAAGTCTAATCCAGAGGAAATCCAATTATTGGTTTCCGCTCTCTCAAAACGTGGCACAGCTTTCTCCTCCGTGCTCCTGGATGGATCTGCACGGAGGACACATACATCTCCGTTCGTATTAGCCACATTCTTCCAGTATTCCAGCATCCGCACTATTCCAGTCACTTATTAGAGCCTCTGCTGCCCCTGTCTCTCACTTCTCATCTCATCTACGCCAAAAAGTCGAAGAAACTCAACGACAGACACTTCTCTTTTTACTCGCCAACTTTGTCACTTTCCTGTTTCCCTTTTTATTACCCGAACCAAGTCTCGCAGGAGTCTCACTCGCTTTTATGGGAAGGAGCACAGCCATTTTCTCTTCCTCCGGCAATACATCTCATTTGTCAACTCCTCGCATCTACATTCCAGCCTTAACTGCAACCATTCAATACTTTTATTAATTAACGCACCATAACTATTTTAATACATCACACATATTTTTAATTAACTAACGTGTTACAATTTCAATTATCTCCTCATTCTTTTGCACATGATGTTCCTAGCTACAAATACCGCAATAACATCGACGCAGATTTTATGGTTAGCTATATGCTATATATCCCTTATGACTCAACACCATTTTTAGAATATTGCTACATATTATTATACTATTTGCTATATAATTATACAGAAAAGATTTGCATCGCACATGAGGTGTGCGTGACTGTCTTCGTAGCATTGTATCATTTTATTTCCTTCAATGAATTTAGCACTTCCAACGTTTGAACCTACATGGCGTTGTTATTATATCAAGGGAATAAGAATTCACATGATTCGTAATTCACATTCACTACTCCGTGTTTCGTTTCATCACGTATTTAGGTAACTTGATTACTGTAAAGATGAAAACGCTTCGGTTACAATACCAATCAATTGACTATATTGGCTACACACTGGAAGAAAGATAGGAAAACTATGCGATGAGAATTTCTAAAAAACATGAGCTTTTTCCTTATATCCAATAAAGTTGCCACACTTTCCTTCCAATGTAAATGGATAAAATACTCTTCGTTAGAAAAATGGAAAAGAGACCTCCTGAACATCATGTGAAATAAAGATATGAATAAGTAGAATATTATACAGTAGCCCATAGACAGATATACTATACTTCAAACCGCAACCACATAATGTCGTCCTCCCAGATTACATATTATTACAATACACCTCGAATGTATTTAATATATCAGAGGAGCTCTGAATTTTAAATTATGTTGACCCAAAAAAAGCTAAGTAAATACTTGACTACTATGACTACCCACCAAATATATTAGTATTGAATATTGAAGATTTCAATATTAAGCTGCTATCGTGGCGTTGTAGAAATACTTATTTATTATGGCTGAAAAGACCTTTTTATTCTTCCTTTCAACAAAGAGTTCTATTTCTAATCTTGCATCCTTGGTTTCTTGTCCAGTCTTATATTCCCAGGTCCCTCATTTTCACAAACGAGAGTCGGAGACACTGTGCCGAATAAAATTGAATCATTTATTGTTCACCCAAAACTGTAGATATTGTTTCTTTTCATGTCCTTTGTTAACTTGACTCGTTTTCAACAGACACGCCTATTGACTATGACATTCTGCTGTTTCTCAAATGTATTTAATTTAATCTAGTGCTCTAGTTTCTCACGTCGGATGTTCATTCTCGCATAATGCTGTTGCAAAATAAACTTTCATCACAGGATGTCCTTTTTGTTTATCTTTGATATTTAATACACTGTATATGTAGTAGTGCAGAAACGAAACGGGCAGGTAATTAATAATATTCCTAAGGAAGTTTCACAGTAGTATACCATATACTACAGTTAAAATGTTTAGGTACTTCAACTTGCTCTTGTAAGAGGAGGATCCAGCCCAGGACGGGATTTGCCATGCTGTGCGAGGATCCTCAAGTACTTTACAGGTCTTCTTCTTTTCGAAACGTAGAATAAATGTTTGAACTTTACCTCGTATTGCCCTGCATTGAAGCAAATCCTATTTTCATGAAAAGTAGCACCCTTATTCAGTTTTACTGCGAGAAATCTTAAAATTGAACAACAAAAACACATATTTAAAAAACGAATAAGGGGTAGCAAAATTCTTGAAAAAAGGGTTTGATTCGATATAGGGCAATGCAAGCTAACATTCAAATTTTATTTCTACTGTTTCGAAGAGAAACATTTTGAAGACGTCTGTAAAGTACATGAGGACCCCCGTACAGCTGGATCCTCGTACAGGCAACGACATATACCTATTTGGGAAAATACAGTTTCATTTTACTTGTTCGCCGGGAAATAGTTTCATTTTACTTGTTCACCAAAAACTCTATAGTAAGTATATTTAGTAAGTGGAAATATTAATTAAAAGCATTATGAGACCAGAATGTACTGATTCGACACTATAGAATATTTTCTTTGTAATGTCGACGGAAATATTTTCAACTGATCATAAAAGTGGCTGTAGCTGTTTCTGTAATGCTGAGATCCACTATTCCATCTTTCTTCACGACTTCCTGTCATTAACCTTTTGCTAATAAGTTCCAGAATTCCTAGGATACATAAAACAGTTTCTGGAGAAAGTAGTCAATTAAAGCATCCTGGAAATACTATTTTGAACTTAATTTTCGTAAACATCCTCTCCCTCTTCGTTTTTAGGCGTATGTAGTTAATTAGAGCTTCCGTTTTGCTCACCTTAGTTTCTAACAAGACACCAGAAATTATGACACAAAATGTATTTTGTGGATAAATATACGTAACAGTCGTATTTAATGGATGGAAATAATATTATTAGTCGCTTCTTTTTCCCAACATAACATAGGCACCTAACAACACCTAACCTACCTACTCAGGCTATCTCCATGAATGAACATAGTAAATAAATAAGCCACCGGCCGGAACAATGGATTCTCATCTCAGTTCTGTTGTATTATTAGAGGTTGAGAAAGTAAAGCCAATTTCATCACATCTCTCCAGGAGGGTTTCAATGGCTATAGCTCGCTGTTTGTTGGGTCGTACCTTCTAGATAAATAATTGTAGAGAAATTATTATTATGTAGGTACCTTTACCTACCTCGAGTAGTGCACGATTAAGTAAATCAATTTACTTCTACCCATCGTCTCTCCATTCGAGATAAGTATAAGCTACGCCTTTTTATTACTTTATAGAAAAGCTCCTTAGGTATACAATAAATTACCGCGACCGCGATGCTCTTTTCCGTTATTAAACCTTTGTTGTAGTCCTATAAAGTTATAAAGAGTACTTATGTTACTAGACTGTTTATGTTACTCCATTGCATTAATTTTAACTATAATATTATCATAACAATGATGTTCGTACTATTTCTCGAAAAGCAGTAAAAATAGCTACCCAAGACCCTGTAAGGAGTACATCACTCATCCCTGCATTCACAGCACTTTTATGAAACAAATGTTTCAATGATCCGAAGAAGGGACGCTAAGAAACTACAGCCTGGCAGAAGGTTAGGAATCCCAAAGACATTGAAATCAAGGAGGTATTTATTTAATAAGATGTAATTATAGTCATAATTCTAATAAAATCGTTTTTGGTAAAAAATCGAAAGCTAAAATGTTTGGCTATAAGAGGAGAAAATTTGGAATAAATGGAAAACATAAGGGAGTTTCTAGGATAGAGTGCAGGCAATTATTTGAGTTACAAATTAGAAGCTGATTGAAGTTGACAATGCGTTTACTAGGTGCAATTCGACTAAAAGGAACTGTAGCACAAAATAAATTGTGTGGTAATTAAAAGGCTAATGGGGGCTATTTTTCGAGTGTGTCTGAACATTAAGAGATAAATGGGAATGGTGAGGATGGAGGAGAGGGAAAATAATGTTTGTAAGTGTTGTTGTGGGTTTGAAATTAAATTTGGACTATTGCGTGTGCAGGTTCCGGTCATGCCTGAAGCAGACGAACACAGGTGCAGCCAACTTCGTGGGCAAATTGTTCTTCAACGTAGTGCAGACGAAATGCTTCGTGCTGAAGCCAGAGCGGAGTTGTGTGAAGCAGAGTTGGTGGGGGAAGTGTCTCAGGTACGAGTACAAGAAACAAGCCTACCTTCGGGAGCCTTTACCCTACTAAGCAAATCGTTCCTTATCCATAAAATATTATTCCTGTTAGTTGTATGTGTCATGTATGTACTCATAGATAACAAGATGAATCGTATCTCGCTGTAGTTTTATATTTCATTTTATTTAATGTCACTACTTATAATTAAATGTAATCATCGTCATTAGTAGTCCTACCTACTCTACTGCCAAACTCATCTCAATCGCAACTCAATAACAATCTCTCTACTCCACTTCCACAATCGACTTGACCTCCAGTGCAAGTCAAACCAATCATCAAATTCCCTTCGGCTCCGCACTCACAAACTCACTACTACGCTCGCCTGTTTCTCTTATGACTTTTTACCTCATCCTCAAAGGACTCAACTGCTCCTTCTACTCTTTCTTTCTCGACGCCAAATCATAAAATCTTTCGTTCATCATTATCCTCATGTATTGAATTCTAATCATAAATCCTCACATCAATAATATTATGTAACTCTCATGCACTCTCCATCCAACTCTGTTTTTCCTTAAATTATTGTGTACAATTACATGTACAATATACAATTGTGTAAGACTTAAGAGTTTCATGACTAGAAATTTATTCCATATTTATGTATGTATATTTTCAGTTAAAGCCAACTACCATTTTGGGATAAGTCAGTTGAATGAGTTAGGTCATTCTTCCTCAGTCACTTTGCAACTGTTTGCTTAACAGTGCGCACTAATGATATTTCGATGCCAATTGAAATATTTTAATATTGCTTTAAAGTGAGAGAGAATCCAATGACTTATCTATTGCCATTATTTAGTTAGTCATTCAAGAAATCTTTCTATGTTGTAAGAAAGAGTCTCGCTTCACTTTTATTTAGAGATTATTAGAATCAGTATTTATAATGGCTCAGCGTGGCCGTCAAATAAATCTTAGAAAATTCGAATTTAGACACAATCTCGGTTGACAATAATTGTCAGGAAAAGTTGTGAGCAAAACTTTCAATATAGCTTTGCTATGGGACAAATAACTGATATATAATGTGTAATTGTAAATAAATTATTACTATACTTACCTATGTAACTACGTATAGTTGTAGACTAGGCAATTAATCAAATAAGAATTTTTTTCCCATGATCTAAGTGTTATGGTTATTAATTATTGTAATAAATTGTTGTAGATTTACTTACTAACTTGATCTGTGTTTTTGTATTGTAGTACTATTGTTATTATTATTATGATTTATGAAAATTGATTTCTAATAGGGACATCGAGATTCTTATTATCACCTATCTTTACTTTTTTAATGTAGGTAAAGTACCGATACTTAAGGGGACGTCAGAGGTGACAGTTGCTCATCCTCTGTACTTATTTATACTCATTATTTATAAGTAAAGCTTAAAAGTTTTGCTGTCTAAATGCAACTACCTAGTATCAATAGGATAGACATGTAATTTTCTCACTCGGAATTATATCCGCCAACAGGCAAATTCATAGCGGGGTAAATGATGTATCCGTATTTTTTGTTGAAATTATATCCATCAGTACGTATGTATATCTAGTATTTCTATTCCTTTTAATTCTACAAAGGTACAGACAATGTAACATAATCTTTATTCAAATTGGTTTGCTAATAAATATTTAAGCGAAGCTGGGTTTATTATTTCCTTTCATGACGTTTAATACACAGTTAGCCAACTAATAAGCATGTACTAACAACAAAATGTGTTCATCACCATATTTCAGCAGTGGTTTCGATTGTTTTTAGGGATTTTTATTATAACTATAATAAATGTCGCTATGCGAGGGTCATCATACACTGTGCAATATTCTCTATTTGATTCTATTTAAATACATCGAAGCATCATAGGGTGAATAAGTATTTTTTTTAAAGATATTTTTTATTATCTTTCCTTTTGTCGGGTACGTTAGCGTTAGAAGGTTCCGTGTGGTGTGTTTACGTGTTATTAAGTAGAGGAACAGTACGCCGTGTTCTGAGGAAGGGTATACTGTTCCCTTGTCCACGTGGGAACGTGGTTGTGTTCCCCAGGAAGACTATACTCTTCCTTTTGACTTTGTTGTCGAGGAACAGCAAATTTTGGGGCCATCACGTGGGAACGTGGTTGTGTTCCTCAGGAATACTATACTGTTGCACTGAGGAACACTACGGCGTTCCTGAGGAACGTGTCACTGTTCCTTGGCTGGAGCTGAATATTGTGGCTCCACAGTATTGCTCTATTTTTTCTGATGATGCAAAAGATATTTTAACACATGGCAATTCTCCTAAATCCAAATCTGCTTATATTCTCAACTATCCTAAATCCATATTTGTTCTTTAAGAAATGGAATGAGTCCATTATTTCTTACCATCCAATTATTTTTAAGAAAAATTCTGGTAAAATATGAAATATTAATATAAGTATAATATGAAAACGGTTGGTCAAATTTAATACTAATGCAATAACTATGTAGTTTCAAATATATAAAATAATTTGTAGAAAAATGTTAAATTCGATTTTATTGTACCTATACTAATACTTTTGGTGAAAGTGGTTATGTAACATTTTGGGGTTAGTATAATTGAGAAAATAAGCAGATTTGGATTTAGGAGAATTGCCATCTAAGATATCGATATCTTTAAAATGTCAACCAAATAATTAAGCTATAATTAAAATTGGGTAAAACATGGTAACCATTTTCAATAACTGCTGCGAAAAACAAACAGTGAATGCGGCAAAATTACATAATCGTATTATCTAATTATTTCCACAGAATTTTAAAAGAGGACGATTGGAAAAACTATTACCCAGTATTGATCTCTGCAAAGATTTATCCAATCGTAAAGAATTAGGATGTTCTTTTATAAAATAGGCTGAAAGGAAGAAAAGTCAGAGCAGAATTATTTACAACACTGTATAGTCTAGTACAGATATAAACTAGTTTCTCTGCGATATTTTGGCATTATTATACTTTAATTTAAGACGAATTATGTCATGAAGTACCTACATTCATGTATAAATTTTAATAATTGTATTTATTTAGCATCACATTCAATGCAACATTGATAGAAAACATTGTAAAGAGTGATAAGTAACACTACCAAATAACACTGTGGAAAGATTGAATTAACAGAATTATATAAATTTATCGTCGAACGGTAAATTCTATCTACGGAGACAACAGAAATATTTTACGAACTAAACACAGTTAGAACAGTTAGAAATAAGTACAGTACCTACTACTGTATATGTTCTATTTAGAAGCGGAAAAAAACAGAAATTTGTGACTTGATGAAAGCTCGTAGTTAGAAAATATATTTCCATACAAGAGAGATAATCCGTAAATTTACATAATTGTTTATTCGGAGGATGAGCATGAAATGCAACAATTGCGATGTTTCAGTTTCAAAGCCATTTCCACTGATGGATCTCCGGTTCAAATTCGAATCTATCTGGTTGGCCGGCGTGGGGCAAGTCTTTAAAATCAGATTTTGACCACTGGAATGGAGGCAACGGGTCATAAGTAGGACCGCCGATGGCTACGAATCTTTGAAGTAGAAACATATCCAGATCTGTCACTTTCATATCCGTTGCTCCGTGTGGGCGATGACCTATTCCAAACAAAATGTAACAAAAATACCATTTAAATGTGCATTCAACTCTGTACAACACAGTATGCTACTTTACATAGACTTTAACATATTATATGACTTTATAATTTACTCAATTCGTAGCATTTATAAGGCGCACTAAATAATTGCTTATTATTTTGCCATTTTTTGCATACAGCTAAAGTAGAAGACAAGCTGATATATCACTCTTTTCGGGTTATAAATATATATCGTTTTCTGTAATATTTTATAGATAGTTTTGTCCAAAGCCTCCATTTATACATAGGATAGCCACTCATAACTTGATTCTGGAAGATCTGATCCTCGTGCAAAATTAGAAATGATAGACTTCGATTTAGGAGTGCCATTGCCACACCCGTGATTTCTCAGGTTTGGAGTTTTTAATCAGAGGACTATATTTATATCCTTTAAGTCGGGGGAGTAGTCATATCACACCCATAGCAAGCATACCTTGAAACCGCCTTGAAATAATCAAAAGTGACATGACATAGCACCTACCTAAAGCACTGAAGGGATAAGTTCCATTTGCGGGATTTAAGTCGCACCGTGCAGAAATGGCATTCTCAGCGCTGTAGGGAGGAGTACAGTTGCAGCGAGAAAATTCGTCGTTCTGATAGTCATTGTAGCGCATTAATTTCATCATGGATTCCAGATTTTCAACACTGCCATGATCTCTGGCAAAAATTCGAGCACGAGGATTATTTTTCAAGGTAAACCAATCTCCAAATTTGTCAGCCATCGTAGGCCAACCACTCTTAGCGTAAATTTCTGGGAAATACGGAACGTTGTAAGAGGCGTAGTAACCATCTCTTTGAAGAACTGAAGTCAAATCTTTGGACATTGTATACCCTGTCAATCAAAAAAATAATTCAATGTTGATTTATTATTAATAATAATATAATATAATTATCGCAGTTAGTCATACTGAGTGAGACGGAAAAAGTCTGGGTAGACATTTCCAATTAGCTTATTATAATTAATATATGTAATTCAACTGAATTAATAATTAAGTACAAGTAACAAACCGGGCAACTGTTCAAGGACGCGCAGTAAGCCAGTTTTAAGTTCTTTCTTCTCGGGCTCAAATAAATTATAATTGAGAATAATCCACTGATTGTTGTAGGTGCCGGAATTGTAGCGAGCAAAAAGTGTGGTCCATTGTTTGCCATCGGTAGCTAATCGAGTGGAGACCATGGCTCTTAGTCCAGCAAACAACTGCATTTCATAACGAACATAATATAATATAGGCACCAATATTAAAATTATTGTCCAATGTTCTAAATTATACAGGGTGGTAAGTTAAATAGGAGAGTGTTCGACCTTTAATAACTTCTGAACGTGTACTCCGATTTTTGTGGGGAGTTAGGAGTTCGGGGGTTTAGGAGTTCGGGTCTTTAGTGACGCACAAATATTTTTGCTCCCTTCAAATTTTTTTGTGTACTACTGAAGTCAATAGGAAAGCTACTGATTGAAAGTTAGGTCGTTAGGTCTAGGTCACTTATTTACTTATATGCTTTGGTTACGATGGTTTATTAATATTTGTAATTGAAAGGAATACTAAATATGTGACATTATTTAGCGTTTACTTGTTAGTACAAGGAGTTGATTGCAATAAATCTTACCGAATTATATGGCTGAACATCTTTCCATAAAGCACCCATGTAATTTCCAATGGTGGTTTCTGTGACGAGCAGCCCGGAAGAGGAAAGATAGTAGTCATCCATAGAATGGAGCATACCCGGATAGGAACTGAAGGAGATACTAGACCCGGGCACAGTAGGACTACCGGATGCAGATGAAGTTTTATAGCCGATATTGTAGCGTTTGATAATTCTCAACATGCTTTGATACCTTCACAAATACAAAACAACCCTTTATTCTCCACAATATTTCGCAAAATTTTCCTACACTACGGAACATTAAACAATAGGAATAAGAAGGTTATGTGCTTAAACAATACTACACAGATAAGTAACTAGGTAACAAATAGAAATAACAAATTTTGGGAACCACATTACAAAATGCCTTTTCTGTTAATTTAAACTTCCATAATTTTTAATAGTTAGACTTACTTATCCCATGTTACATGTCCAGCATAAATATCTTGTTGCCCAACTAGCTTAATAAGAACGGAACAATGTCCATCCATCACTCGTTGTAAAGATGGTTTCGGATTAAGAGCTACTTCCAAATCACCCAGATCGCCCAAAATGTTAATCAGTCTGTAATATTGCAAAGTAAAATCAGTTAAAGCTTTTAATTATGTTCCCTATGTCTTTCATTTTAGTTTTAGACAGTAAATGCTTTATAAAATTATTTTCCGGCATTATTATTACGATTTAAACACTTACAAAAAGTCCCGGGTGGAAATTTGCGGATCGGTTTTCTTGGCTGCTTTTTTGTATCCTGCTTGCAGTCCTTTGAATTGTTCTATCACTAAATTAACCTGATACCAATACGGACTACCATTTTTGCCTTTTTGGGTCGATTTTTCCGTCCACTGGCTGTTTAATTTGATATATTTGTCGATGTTTTTGCACAGTTGCTCTTTATCATCGCAATAATGCTACAAAATAGTGGTAGGTACAAATATTTTTATGTTAATAACATTTTACATTAATTCATATTTTTAGTTAAATGTCATTTTGCACTTTACCTCAATCATATTTCCCCAAAAGTAAGCAATAAGATCTTTAGTCAGGTAGCCTTCGGCCATTCCTGCAGCAAAACCTTGCATTTCGTCTGGCCATGTTGTTTTCGTCTCGACCTCGACGTACGCCCATCTATCAGTGCGCATTTTATTACAGCATAATGTACATATGGTTATCTTAGGACTACTTGTATTTGAAAATGGAGATTTTTAGCACAATGATTGTGTACTAGACAAAGGACCAAGAACTGCATGAGTTCGGTTTTATGGGACTATGATATTATTTTTTGTAATATCTCCCAGGTTTCAACTTATTCTCAGAACTAAATTGTCATTTGTATTGCATACAAAAATATTTCCAGTTTTGGGGAGCATTTAAAACAGCTAAATAAGGCTCCCTTCATTTATTCTCATTTTTCTAGGAACTTTTAGCCGGACAATGCTACCGTTATAGAAAATTTGACGTACCGCAGAGATGATAGATAAAAGTATTCAAAGTAATTATAATTCTTTGTTGGCTTTATAAAATAATCATATATTTTATAAATGTACAATTTACGATAAATGTAAATGAGCAAAATTTTAAGACAATCAAAACAAAAACTTGGATAGACCATAAGTGATTAATTACAGTTTGTGGCTAAAAGCTTAAAAACTTACCCAGTTTTATTTACAAGGTTTTGATAGCGGGCTTTGGCAACCCAGTCAAGGTTTGGATCAACAAGGTTTTCACCCAGAGCAAATATCTATTAAAGTTTAAACAATTAGCAATCAATCATGCTAAAATATGTAATTAAATTAATCTATGTGATGTTATTACATATACGGGGACTTATGTAGCTATACAACACGTCATGCAATGCATTAAATTAATTTGTCATAAAGCTCACATATAAGTAGGTAATGTACCATTGTAAGTTGCAAGCACATCAATTACAAATTAATTAAATTGGAAATTACAGTAATTAGGTAGGTACCTTGATATCATATCCTTTTTCTTTAGTCCATGTAACATAGGCAAATTTAGCATGAATATGTGGAGCAGGAAATGCCATTCCTTCTGAGATTTTTGCATCGCAAACTGCAAAGGTTAAAACCAGTACAGCGGTTGCGAAGAAAATTTTCAGCATCGTCATGTTTGATTAACGATGAGACGACAAAACGTGTTTACTGCCGCTGCCCTAAAATAAAAAAGGAGAACGAAACGATAAAATACAATCAGATATTTGTACTTAAGCTATACACAGATTTTTTACTTTAGTTTGACTTTAGTATTTATTCCTATTTACGTTCTTTCACAAATTCTGAATGTAATCAAATTGGCATGACATAAAATAAATATCAAGTTCTGAGAATCACAGATAGATATATGAAAAGTGATATGATGAAACATTAAAAAGACGCTTATACAGCAAACGTTCTATTTAACAATGCGCAACGTTTCATGTTTAGTCCAAAATTTGACATTTAATGGAGATATGGTTTAAACATACAGTGTATGTGTAATTATTGTAATGGGTCCATAGACATACTTATTATACCATTAGGTACTTGTTAAAATCTATGTACATGACTTGGTCTAATGCTGAACGCTGTTATTGAACCATGCCATAGAATAGAGCTGCATCTCATGAAATCTCAGTCTCACAAATCATACATTGCGTTGTGGTTGTACGGATGGAGGGAGGGTAAGGAAAAATACAACGAGATAAGAAAAAATGTAGGTACTTGAAAGGATGTAGACAATAGCTCTTCTAAGGACTACTAGGTACCTTATCTAAGCAATGTTATATTATGCGTAGTTTCTCAAACTAAATTGAAAATCTTCCAGCAGCCCGCAGAGTCAGTAAATACAGAAAAAATATAAAACTTTGGGAGGTGCATTAAAAGAATTAACAAACCAAGTCACAATAGTTCAAGTAAATAGTTATTATCAACATGAATCATTTAACCTTCCTTATATTTATCAGAAGGGAACATACTGGTCATTTAATAGATATAGCAAGGACTTATAATTGTATTTTATACAAAGAATAAACACAGTTTATCTTTCGTAAAAGATTTGCATTTTAGGAGCTATATAAGACAGACTTATTTTTTAGTAGGTAATCTACTTTTGTAGCCATCTCGATATTACATTATAGTAGTACAGTACCTATAGCAGAATATTTAAGCTTTGAGATACCTAATGTTCTCTGGCTAAGAGCAGAGCAGAATTACAAGGTTATCTCCCTCTGCATTTCAAAGAGTCCGTGAAGGATTTACATTCTTACTTCTTACTAATAAGAATACCTAACTACCTAAATATATTTCTACGTCCATGCACTAGGGTCCAGCAAGCGACCAATTTCATTTTAGCGATGCCATGCAGCTTCTTAGCTTACCAATATTATAGCATATAGAATATGATCCGTCATTTTCAAAAACAGCATTCAAAAATTACGCTAATCTGAAATATGATCAGTAACTTCAGCATGGCTACTTACTACATATTATTATATACATGGCATGCACTTTTCAGAAAACAACTTTTTAATTATCAAAGCATTTTTGACCTACAGCAACTAATGATAGAAATTGCAGACAATTTAAAATACTTATCCGGTTTACTCAGTTTACTGTACAGATAGAAGAGAGTCAATTGATTTATCACTTCTGAGACTTCATCACTGTAATACTAAATAAAAGATAAACATTGTCAGATTATCACTTACCAATTCCCTGTCAGACAGCCGGTGAAGTCAACGCTGAAAATGAAATGATGAAAATACTTTAATGGAAATCATGCCATTTTTAAGTACTGAAATAGAAAATTGCAAGTAATATTTATCTTAATTAAAATTTTGTACTAAAAGCTCATATTTATACAAACCTCGTTATTTAGTAGTTAAATGTACAAGAACGATGTACATCAAACCAGATGCAATTGAATTGAAAGTCTACTGTCCAGTATCACAGCACCTTATCGCTCTCAAAGAAACCAACCACTACTGGCACTGCATACTGCATCAAGTAAAGTAAAACTCATGAGACCTTCATACTCTTTTTATGAAATCCTAATGGCCTGGGGCTGCATCATCTTTTTAACATCTGCTCGTCCCATGAACATGGATGGATAGCCATTCCTGCCTGCTGGATAAAATATATCATTACTTCAGTAGCACCGCATCAACACATCCATGTTTCTCATACAAGAAGTCATGCCATTTATTAATTTGACGTGCTGTATAGTAATACATTTATTGATATCGGTGCTTGAAGCTTCAGTATAATAATAATATTTTATCTAATTATCTAATTCATGATTTCCATAAGGTCAACCATTTTTGATATATACATTGGATGCCACATGAGAGGGCAACCATATGTATTAACAAAAATGGTTGACTTCACTAAAAACGTCAATTCATGCATCACAAATGCCCATTTTTATAAGTAATTTCCATGTAAATTGGTTGTCTTTTAATAAACAGCTAACACCAAGTCATAACAGAAATCGTCCGTGTTTCATGTTACATGTTTTTACCACCAGTATGTAATTTTACTAAATAGAAGCAAATTATTATTCAAATATTATTATTATTATTCTATTTTCATACTGCTAAATATATCCTCTGAAGCATCAGTAATAATATTAATTCATTCAAAATAATATCTTATATCTTTTATGATTTTGGAATAGTAGGAGAGCAGTGTTGCAAATACTATATAGAATAGAAATTGCCAGTAACAAGAGGAGAAAAGTAAGAGTCTATATCTACTTTTTTTTATTTGCCAAAGTTACAAGCGACAATAAGTTGCAAAAAAACGAAATAGAAACAACATGCAGTACCATTATGGGTTTTTTAAAGCAGAAAAGCAGTACCTAGCGAATTTTTGTGTAGCAAGTAAAAGTAGAAGTGCAAACCGTATAATCCCAATTTTGTACAACTTCGTTCTAATGGATTTCGCTATAAAATGTATGTAATAATAATATTGGGTAGAAGCAGGACACCATTTTTTAATAAAATCTCCGGGACACCGAAAGATAGACACCGAAAGCTTTGTCTGGAATGCGTATTCATGTAACATTAGAATCTGTAAAGTTACTAAATACTGGCCTGCCAGTTTTAACCTCCACATTTAATCAGCTGAAACAGGAGAAAAGTTTAAATTCTGGGAGAAGTAGGAAAAGTGAAGTTGAAGGCAGTGTAGTGCAAAACTGTAGGAAGTGAAACTGTCATTGTGTATTAATGTAATGTAACTGCTTAACTGATTTAAGAGGTTGGTCCTAAACAGCCATTGATGTTTTTTTAAGCAACTCGTGGTAAGTTTACATCTATATTGTTCTATTATTGACAACAAATAATAATTGTTTGAATTTGTTTAAAAGGAACTATAATGCATTGTGCAGTTCATTGATTTTAATCTGCTGCATTAAGGTCATTTCTAAATTCTGTGCATTGTCGTTTCAAGAATTCGATGTCGGTTGCCGAACAATATAAACATCCAGTGAAACAAAAGTAAGGTCAAGATCTACAAAGATGAAAATCAACGAAAAGAATTTGGCAGCATTTGCCACATCTGGCAATCAAGTTGATAGAGAAGGTTATTTGATGAAAAGAGGAGATGGCCACAGTCACAAGAGTTTTTCCAGGAGATATTTTATTTTAAAGGGCAATTTAATGTTCTATTTCGAAAAGAAAAATGATCGTGAACCCCTCGGTGTTATAATATTAGAAGGAAGTACAATCGAATTGGCAGAGAGTGAGATGGAGGAGCATTTTTGCTTCAAAATCGTGTTTCCATCTCGTTCGTACCTGCTCAGTGCTGAATCTCAACAATCAATGGAGTTGTGGATGAAATCTTTGGCATGTGCTAGTTACGATTATGTAAAATTAATGGCTGCTGAACTACAAAGGCAACTTGATGAACTTGTACTGGGAGTCAATCGGGGTAATTATCTTCCTTTTTGAATTTTATTAGTTTTTATTGCTTTAAATAATAATACAATTTGGTAGGTATATGCATACATACATTTATTTTTATTATGTAATACAACTATTAAAAATGGGTTTTAGCTGATTGTTGGGGCCAATGTTATTTACAAATACTAAAAGTTTAATAAATTGAATAATAATACCAAATTATGCTAACTATTATCCGAAAGGAACGAAGCTCCATCAACTCAAAGTTTTAGGAATGCAAATAATAGCTTTGACGTTGCATTTACAAAATAATTTCTTCAATTTACTTCTTGCAAGTCATATACCTACTAACATTTAAGTCTAAAAAAGCTTAAGGCTAAAGTAAAAGGTACGTTATAAATCCTACACGTTACTTTTACCCCAAATGGGTAAATCACCAAATGGGTAGCTAGCTAATTTTATGCCTGAATTTTACTACATCCAGTCAATATCATGAGAATTATCCAAATTCTTGCTTTTTTTGTAGAAAATGTGCTTAATTATAACTTTTAGACTACTGAACCGAAAAATATGTAGTTGGCTTGGCATTAACAAAAAGACGGAAACCTCTTCTAAATTTGCAAAGAGGATTTTATGATTTACTAATTTGTTTTCGAAGTTATTGACTTTATTTTAATTTTAAAACATCAACAACTTTCCATTCCCATCAATACCAACCACATATTTTTCGGTGAAGTAATTTAAAAGTTATAAGCATTTTTTCTTTTAAAAATGCAAGAAAATATAGTATCATATTTTCTTGCATATTTTTTTTAACCAAAAGTGCTTAAACGTAAAGAAGACTTCCGTTTTTAGAGGAGGATTCTGTCTTTCCGTCAAAATCAAACTCATACTTTTCGATCCAGTATTCCAAAAGTTATAAGTACTTTTGCTAAAAACAAATACAAAAAATATAATAGTCGAAGTAGGAGTCGGTTATTCGGTGACCGCTACTTTAATGCTGACAATTTAGTGCATTTTTTGAATCAAGAATTTGTCTTAGCGGGACAGACTTTGATTAAAGCTAATTTATCTATCTAGAAGTTGTCAGTTGTCCCTTGTCCCTAGGTAGCATTTGCAAGATTGGAGTTAAAATGGATAGAAGGAGCAAAGAGGCCACGAGGAGACACATCAAATCCTAATTTCTCATTATAACCTTACCTAATTGTCCAAGTCAAAAAATTAGACAGATGGGAGAGTTTTTAATTTTTGTGGTCAACTTTGTGAGAACCTCCTCTCGGGTTCATTTTCATTACATTTACAATAGCACTGTATTGGCGTTATGTATGCAAAGAATTGTCTGCATCACTATTTATAGGCTTACATGGAAATAATTTAAAGAAAGGTACATTATTTTAATACCTGACTTTGTTACTGCTTCTTTTATGCGGACACTCAGACGAGTTCCCTTGTACTCATATCATTTCTCACTGCTCTGTGCCTATTCATAATGAATGCATAATTGTCTTGCGCCAAAGTGGTTGATTAAATGGAGCTAGAATTAATGATTTCTCAGATTGAAAATGTTTGATTCGATGTCTAATTTTTTCTCCTATTTCTTAACAGATGATCCAAATTCGTCTGGACCTTCAAGTCTTGTGACCAGTTCTGAGACAAATGCCAATTTCTATGGCAATCACAATCCTGGATCATCGGTTCCTACTCCCCCACCAAGAACTAAACACGTCAGAAATCAAAGAGGCCCACCTAAAAGATCATTTCAGGTTCTCCACGAAGAGTATGGCTCGAAAATAATGCTTGACCAACGGGCTCGTTGGTCAGCTGAACAAAACAACGACACTTCTTGCAGTGCTAATCAAGGGTCTCTCTCCATTCACAATCAAGATACTTTAAACTTTTGACTGTGAAATATTTTATGTATTTGAGCAACTGCTTCCACTATAGCAAATCAGTTGAGTTCGTGTGACTTACGACGTACCTTGTATTGTCAAACTTAATGTCAGTATTTTTAATTTTTACTTTTAATTTAGTTTTATTTTCTATTTGGAAGAAATGTAGTCATATACTTTATAATAGTGGTATTATGTATTCATTATTTATTTTTAAGGTGCAACAAATGTAAAAGCTGCATGTCTTCAGGGGTAAATAATAGTAAACATATACCATTTATTTGCATGGTACTTACACTTGCTTAGTTATAATTGTACATACATAATACATACATAATACATTTAATTAATCTCATTTGTAATTATAAATATTCCTAAGAAATTTGAATTGTCATTTATCAATTGAGAAACTATAATAGACACTAAAAATTATTAATATTCACTTGCAAAATGCAAACTCCCTATGATTTTGGAACGTTATTTTGGATTTTGAAAACTTTATGGGGAGTTTTTTGTCAAAATATCTTGTGTTCAAATTATTTTGCTGATTTTCCAAATTAATCAAGTTTCATGTTACCGTCATTTTTATAAGACGTTCTGGGGAAAATGTCTTTTCTTCGAAATCGAAGTAAGGTGTAGAATTTGTGTTATTCCATCTTAGGATTTGTAATTCAATGACACTGCTTACCTAAAACCGTTATCGTAAATTATTTTTTGAACCCAATAATTCTAGTATATCAAAATCAATTTGCGGCTACACAAAGTTTTAAAGTCCTTGAATTAGATTTGTCGACTAGTTTTATCTTTATTTGTGATCACTCTTTACTTAGACTTTTTATTGTACTGACTTATGGTGTAATTAGAGCGTTGTTATTTGTTATCGATCGTCTTTTGCCTTTAAAAAAAGTTCCTTGTAATTGGAGTTGATCACGAAAAAATAACAAACTACTTACGAATGTTGCTCTGCTTTACGTTTGGCAAGTTGTTGACGAGTAGGACCTATAGAACTCTTCGCTGCCGGTAAACTTCTTCAGTAGGTACCTACATATAATATGTTTAAAAACTCTTCACAGGAGGGCAGTTGCTTTCACTTTCTGTTATGAAATATTTTCTTACTATTAGCAAATTAGTAGATTTGGATTTAACGTATTTTATTGAATATTTGCCTGTCGTGCATTAAAATATTGAATATAAATATTATATTAACTATCGTATTAAGGGGCGTCAATACACCTGTATCATCCTGTATGGGAAATTTGAAATTTAGCCATTTACATTGGAATTGGGCCTATTTTCAAAACGATGTGTGAGCCAAAGGAGTGATTT
>JABASI010002293.1:0-20270 GCA_019776505.1 Tomocerus nigrus
CTACACGAACAAATAAAATTTTCATTATATTATACTCAATTTTTATTTCACTCCCTTAAAATTGCCTACTGTTGAAAGATATGGAGTCTTTCAAAGACTTACTAACTTTTATCGATTGATTGATACTGGAAAACAAGAAAACTATAAATGCACCTAAGAAATATCGCCTACAAATAATATATAGCCTTTGGATGAATCATATTGGTATGATTTTCCTTGCATACGTGTATTAAAAAGACGATTTGTGTTTGTGATACAGATAGCTTCCGACGTTTTTGTTAGGTACCTGAGTACGTGTCTGTATATTTGGTATGAAATTAGTACTATAACGTTTGTAAGTAGTATCATGGCACATAATGCTATATATTATTAGGTAGGGTAGCCGTGTTAATAGGCAGCGTCTGTGATATCTGTTCTGTTGTCTGTATAAAAGTGTATGATATTAAGATATCAAGTGTATTATATGGTATTTAGTTTTAGTTTGCAGTTTGCAGACTAAATTTCCTTAAGGAATAGTTTTGATGGTCTTATTATAATTAGTAAAGGGAATTATTTGTGTAAATAGGAGAGATATTCTGGAGTATTAATTGGAAAGTAAAATCTAAAGCTTACCATTGGGGAGTAGAAATCTTGCCGTGTTGGGACTGCTGGTTTGGATAACCCGATGAATAACTTGGAGTTCTGTAACACTCATTGTATCGCAGATTGTTTACAGTTGAAGAGAATTTGAGACGTGCGTCTGTTCGACAAATGTTAGAGATAGAAACTTCCGCTCTGAGCTCTGGGTTAAGATTACTTCGTGACTCAGGTGAGTATTCTCGGAACAGATTTCCCTCTCTTGACTTCTCCGTAAGTGCTATTTCGACTAGGAGTCGTGCTTAAGGCTCAAGTGTAATGCAGAGCTTGCTAGTTAACTGAACATTTGAATAAAATGTTTCTTCTGCAATGGATTGATTAGGCACGTATGGATGGTTGCTTCTCAGTTGAAATTCAACTATCGATTTATAGCTCAGCCAATTTCCAAACGGAATACTCTGCACTGAGTACATTCGATGGCTTCCTTTTCACAGCAGCAAGTAGTTATTTGGCTTTTGCTGAAGTTGACTTTGACAGGGTAGGTTGGACGTTCCGTTTAGGCTCTTTTACCGTCTGTCTGTGCAAAAGAAATAGATACCATACCAATAAGAGTACGATAAGCAAAAGTCGATGGAGAAACACATACAAATACACAGAATCACACAAAGACACTGTCTGTGTCTGTACAATATGTCAATGCCGTATTTATACTTATTCTATTATACATACACACAATACACAGCATATACTAAAACCCTAAGTAAAGTGTATCGCTATTGAGCCTGGCAAATCCTTCATAAGCCTCAACCTGTACCTTTCTCCAGCATTTTATACGAAGCAGACACTCTTTTCTACGTGTTTGACAAGGTTTATTATGGTATATCAATAAAACTGTGGATACGCCAAACAAGTTAGGATTCTTTGACCGATTCAATTCAGAGGGGATTGTCAAGGTCCTCCCTTGTTTCTCATGAAAACAATCTAGAGTGAATTGTGCGCTTAAATCTTTATCAAACATCCAGAAAAAACTAACAAATTATCAATCAACTAAGGCACATATCACATAATCTAAAGCACTTATCAGGCTATTGCCTTCATCAGCTATTTATTCACTCAAATGTATTAACCTACCACTGGAATATTTCTGCTATTTCAAACATCTAGCTTTAGCACTTCTAAAGGATCATAAATACCTTCACAGCTGGTTCCAAATAACTTATATAATATTTATTCACTCAAATGTATTAACCTACCACTGGAATATTTCTGCTATTTCAAACATCTAGCTTTAGCACTTCTAAAGGATCATAAATACCTTCACAGCTGGTTCCAAAAAACGTATATACCACTATATCATTCATAAAAATGTATGATATCAAAGCATATCATCATGACATATCTTCTGAAAATGATAAAAATGCTTTAGTTGACGAATGGATTTAGATATTTTAGTAGGATTAGGAATGCTTTGAAGAGAGAAGTTATATACAAGCACTTTCATTCCATGCTTCTGAATATAATAGTGCATTCGGGTACAGTTTAGTTATGTAAAAGTGTATCTGTGTAATCTGTACTCTGAAACGAGAACTCTATTGACATCATTAAGCTTTTACTTTTAATTCAATTCCCCACTGAAACAAACATTCATGCCTGAATAAATAAATGTTTTCTCTTGCTAATACTTAACATAACAGAATTAGTTGACTGCAAACTCCAATTTTTGCTTAGCTAGGTTTTAAGTGCTAACCGTTTGCTATTATGCTTAGTCGTTGAATGCAGAAATTGAGCTAGACATTCATAAATTGCACTACGTCCACATAGGTATAGGTAACATGCTTATTTATAGTGATGATTAGCGACATGATGACAGATTAGCTGAGTTTCTATTTCATTATTATAAATGAATTTCTGTCTACTATTAATATAGCTAAGTAAGTCAAATATCTGCTAAATCTGCTTAGCTAGAACTAAGTATGTTGATGATAAGTTTTGACAATACAGGCTGGATGTTTCTAAGCAGAATATTTCAGCATTATGCAAATGAATGTCAAAGCATGGAAATTATAAGGTCACAATCTCATCTCCTTCAATTACTACAGAATTATAAATGTCAACTTCCCTTCTACTAGAGCACTAAATATGTTGATAACGATATGTATTCTCTTTTTTAGCAGAATTGAGTTATAGGTATTACAGGTAATACATTTGTGGACAAGCTAATGACAGAATAAACAACGATATAATGTTAGCCACTTAAGGTATAGTTTGACATTCAAGTGCATTCATGACATGATTGAAAGACAAAAAACTATGAATAGCATAAAGCACAGTGAATGAAATGGTGGAATCTGGTCTAAGTATTGAAAATAGAAGTGCATGTAGGATATTAGAGGATATTTCGGACTATAAAGATTGTATCACAAAATAACCTGGCTCGGCAATTGGCTACTTAGCTTCTATCCCGCAATCCATCCGTCGAATTGAGTTTTTAAAGCTCGGCTTACAAAAATGGGATTGCTTGTTCAGCACCAAGTTGAGCATAGTGACATTGGACATGTGAATAGACGTTGGCTATTATTGCTCCTATATAAGCCATTCTGTTCATGTTTACTTGATTCTGCAGATTAGATTTGCAAATAAAGTCAGACCTATTAGCCTTTCGTATGGGAATGGAATTCACAACCCTCCTACTCCTGCTATGATTGGATTGGATTCATTGAAATTTACGGCACATTCTGCCACGTTTCACTACATATGGAAGTAATGTAGCAGAAAGTACATGTGTATGCTATGTAAGCAAACTGATATATCGCATGTAATGCAGCCTTAAACTTGATGCTTTTCTTAGAGTTGCTACGTTATATTTTATTGGGAGCTTATCTTATACTCAGAATTGTGACTAAGGTTGATTTGTATCAGCGATACTACGTAAATAACCAAAGACCACATTCAATATGACATTACTCTTTCTGACTACTAACAACCGAAACCGCACATCTTTCTGATTTCATCTGACAAGCTTATCTACTTATAATAATATAGGTATCTATCCTATATTAATAAATGCTGGTATAAATAATAGGGGTAGATATATCTTTATTTTCTTAATACAGTTAGCATATTTGTCTATATACGAAATGGTAGAGTGCTGAAATAACGTTCCCTTTCTATAGATTCTGTGTCCTCTAACTTTTACTTGCTCTTTAGCGAACATGTGTATGGTAAATGCACAATTTTTTAATAGAAACGTACGTATATGAATGAATGAGCGCCCGTTGCCCTTTAACGAATCTACACCAAAACGTTTCGCCATAATTACGCAAGAACACGGACCAAGAGACAAAGTCTTAAAATTGATGCTGGCAAAGCATCAGTATGCATAGAAAAAACGTGTGTGCAATGGCAATGGCTAATTTCTTGTCTGAGAGGGCACTAATTAATATTCATGAGTGTTTTCCGTCAATGAGATGAAATTAACTTAATTGACTCCGTGCGAATAACGGTTACAGGGAAAATAGGAAAAAAATGGAAACATCGAAGACGTTGTCTAAAGCGCATGCTTTTCTACACAGAAAACATAGAAAAGTTCGGCTACAGGCAAATATGTGAAATAGTTCAAAGGAAAAGCATGAAAATTGATCTTTGCTATAGAAGGTGTCTATTAGGATGCAGCTGTGTCGACGCTTTTAATTCTAACTGCCAAATACTAGTTAGTACGAGTAGATAGTCATGAAGTGGACGGGGTACACGAATCCTACGTGCTTCGATAACTGACACTTGTGCTCTGTTTACTTTGTTCAGGGAAAAATGGAAAACAGACATGGATTGCATATCATGTAAAGTAGATGTTAAGCACTCTAGGGAAAATGATGTATTAAAGTTGTGCTTTGGGCAGAGAGTGAATATTGAGAGAACAAAGAACGTAAACATAATGTTAGCATAAACTAACAACTAAAATTCCGCTCTGGTAAATGAGAAAATCGGATTAATCCTTTCGCTAGGAGTACGAGTGAGTCTTTGTGAATGCCCATGCAGAGAATTGCTACCTAGAGTAGTGAATAGTAGATACCTGGAGATAGGCATATCTGGTTACCTAACTAAAAGGTACTCGGAAAAGTTTTTCTGTTGAAAGTTGAAACGAAACCGATGGTTAAGCATTAGAACATAGCTCTGATTTACAGAGGTTCGCAAGTTGTCAAAAAAATGTCTAGGATTGCTAGCTTAAATAATTGCTATGATATCCGTAATTTAAGAAGAAGAATGGTAGTTCTGTAGGTACTTACAAGAATCGCAGAAAATGATTCAGCGAGAAGGATTTTACGAAAAAGTTGCCGTAAATCAATTGCGGGAACGCACGGTCAAGAAAACTCACTGATAGATTGAAATTTTCTGAGGAACGACAATGACTGGAGATGTGTGTTTCTGTCACTTTGCCAGGAAAGTAACTAAAAGTCAGTCTGACTTAAGACTTGAGCTTAGAATGTAGTTGTGTTAATGTGGAGCAACCAAGGCCAACTGTTCAGCCTCCGGCATTGTCCCTACCATTTCTACCCAATCTCCATTTCTCCGTGAATACAGACTTGACTCTACTTACACTTACTTAGTTAACATAATAATATATGGCTTACACTGCATTCTACGAACACCACTCCATGCACAACTACCCTCCACATACTCTACTACTCACTCTCCACTTTAACATGTACGATGCATGTGCTGTGTACACACAAATAGAATATCTTAAAACTTACTTGTCCCCTTTGCAATGTTATCCCTCTTGTAGTAGTCTGGAAGATGCTCAGCCTCCAATCGAAACAAGTGCAATGATAAATATCAAGACGACCGGCGATTGAAGTTCACTTTTACTATCTCCTTTAAGTAATTAGTTAAAGCCTACATGAATACACCGCTGGAACGTGACGAAGATGTTCTTATGTAATTCTTCAAGAAATTAGTGTGATTTCTAACCGATGTAGACCATGACACATTTGCATTTCTAATTATACTGTGGCTTTTTCAAAGGTAATGTTCTACGTAGGTTACTTTGCAATGAAACTTGAGATGGAAATATCAACACTCAACTTATCACGTGTAATTTGAGTGTATAAATGAAGCAATGAGCCCAAAGTTCGATTATTTTTATGATCTACCAAACGCAAACATAACTACATAGACAATACAAAACTGAAGATAGTAAAATCCACAGAAATAATAAAACGTAATTTATTCCTGTGTTATTTGCATATGTAAAACCGTAAAACGTTTTAATTGTAGTCCATGTCAAATGTTACCATTCTCTAATGCCAACATTCTAACCATAAAATGAAGTGAAATCTATAAACATTCATAAACATAAACACTTCGATTAATAGTCAAAGTTTATGCTCATAAGCTATTGTATTGAAATCAGCAGTTGGACAGTCACCAAGTGCATGACGAATGTATTTTTCCGGCCAATGACAAATTGACTAACGTAATGAAACCGCGAGAAGGCCTTATATACTATTTAGTTTGGATGGGAAAGGTTGCAAAATATTTCTATGTATTTACATTTGAGAATTTGCAATCATCAACATTTTGCTAACTGTATGCTTTAACGTTTGATTAGATATGACGTGTACATTTTATTGACAAATAAATCAATGTTTGCACCTGCTACTTTCAAACAAAAGCTTAATTGCTTACCTGTCATACCTGAATTTGTTATGTACTTATGTCTATGTATTCCAAAATACTCGCTGTAAAATCAAGTGTGCCTATAAATAAACTACGTTTTTCATTTTCAATATTCCATGAACTGCCATGAAGTACTGTGTGACAATATCAAAAAGTTATTGCAGGGATATAAACAGATGAAAGGTCACTTGTCTATTACGTATTGAGTTAAATTGTCTCTCCCAAGAATCTTTGTAGCAAGGATAAGTTAGAAATAGCCGGTTAGCCCATTTATGTCAATTAAGTCATTCTAAGAATGGAATAAAGCATGGTTGCATCGTGTCATCCATGTGGCAGTCATTCAGTCAATGGACTTTCTTTATTAATGAGAACCTGCACGTCCAAAACATTGTAAATCCATACTGAAGACACAATATGAAAATATGTCATCAATAATCGTTACTTTATAGTGTTAATAATAACGAATTCCATATAGATTTAATGTGATTCCAATATTATTCATACATTACGTACAGTAATATGAGCATGAATGTGAGCTTAAAACAGTTCTAAGACGTAGTTAATAAGTACCAGTATAAGAGGTGAAGATGATATCCGTTATAAATAGTTGTATTGATCGGTAAGTCAATATAGGATAGTAACGAAGCTGATAAAAAGCATTAGGTTTGAGCATGCATGTGCTGTGTTACTGTCTGTTTACCAAGAAGTGATATTAGGTGAGAGTACAATGTCTGGACTATGTAGACAATAAAATGTGATTACATGTGGACTATGGACACAATATACGAAATACATGAGGAACTTATGGATTTGCAGGAAAAACTAAAAAAGTGATTCTGTACAGGATGCATTGGTGGTGGTGATAAGGAAGCATGCACACCATGAACATGTCGTCATTGCATGCATTTAAATATTTTATGTGCCCTATTCTCTCTACTATAGTCCTAAGGCTATCCATTCTTCCTTTCTGCCTTGCCCTTTGATCTCGGATAAAATTCGATGACAGTAAATGTTAGTAAATACATGTCCTAACTGGGTCATCCCTGCACAAGTCGGTGAAAACAAGTTTCGACTCGGCTTACATTCGAAAATCACGTAGACCAATGTTCGAGGAATTGTACAAGTTCACTAAAACATAAAATTGCGTAAAAACTCATCTTGTAATATTCATTTTTCTGTCTTGATAATAAAAGAATTAAGCAATGGTACATGGATAGATCATTTAGGAGCAGAGTGGACAATGTCTGCAAATAGAGACAATATTTAACATAGATATCAAATATTATAATGTTATGCTACCTACATATGGTGTTGATAAGCCATTTTATATTTACGAAACATAAATATAGTTTGCAGGTTGAATGAAGGAGAACGATAGGTAGCTGTCGAATTCAAAAGAGCTGACAATGAAGTATGGAGCAAGCAAGCAGACAGATCCAGGACCACGCATCTATCACATGCACTACAATGCTATACCGAGAGTGCTAAGCTGTGTAAACTTTTGTTCGTATGTAAATTACAATATTGACAGGGGTACATTATCTTTCTATTGATAGTATAGACAGAAGGAACAAGGAGTGTTAGTTTCGTTTTATGTTCATAGTTCATCTTTTGTATATTTATTGTCTATTATTTGTATAATGATCCATTTAGGAATAAAATGCATCTACACATACTTAAATATTATAATCCCTTTAATATAAATATACTGAGCCATATAAGGATGAATTTTTTCTGTTGCAAGCGATCACTTAGTCAGAAAGTGATCATTCACATGGGCATCCCTCAAAAACTTATGTATATAGTTGTCAGAAATGCAATTTAAATGAATAATAATACAAGAGTAGTTTAAAGTTCGTTCCAGCTTACAACGTCTTTATACGAATAAGTTCTTCGTATATGCACTCAGATAAGGAATAATAATAACTTGCTTTGTGTATATTCATTATATCTATTATTTGGCCTATATTATATAGTTAGCTATTAGTTACATTATAGAATCGACTCCCTCCTCCTGTTGCTTGTAAAGATGACTTAGGGCAAGTGGTAATTTGCCCTTCTGCCCCTTTTCAGATACGTTGTAATGTGGAAATAGGTTTTCATCTCCCTAGCTATAGCTGCCAAACATATAGAAGATTCGTTTCCTATGTAGCTACCCTATAACCCAAGTTGGCCTGTCTGATAAAAATTCCTTTCCCAGTCCTAATCGTAATTATTGGGTATTTTTAGCTCATTTAATCGCTTTCAATTACTCAAGAGCAGAACTGGAATTAACTAATAAAATCCACATCAAATATAGAGATATGTAAATGACTGCCAAGTATCCGCATTTTCCCCACGTGCTCACTTCCATCTCATTAAATAAATCACTGTGCTGTGGTTCAACCGCAATTTCTTATGCAATAATGCATAAAATGACGACTTCTTGACTTGGCTCGTACTTTTCCTATACGTGCTTGCATGCTTAAAACCACATACTTTAATCTCGCAGTTCTTTACATCTTCCGTTTTCCATTTTGATTTCTAACAAAATTCCT
Source organism: Tomocerus nigrus (assembly GCA_019776505.1). Classification (NCBI taxonomy): domain Eukaryota; kingdom Metazoa; phylum Arthropoda; class Collembola; order Entomobryomorpha; family Tomoceridae; genus Tomocerus; species Tomocerus nigrus. The sequence goes on from JABASI010002293.1 coordinate 8,790, forward strand.
TATTACCACGATAGAGAAAAAATGCGCTAAAGTTTTTATGGTCCATGCATATAATTTTTTACCTTAACCATGAACAGAATAAATTTTATTATTCTCATAACCTGTGCGAGTGCAATAATCCTAGATCTTTTATTAACCACAGGTAACGAGGTATAAGTAACGAGCTACTACGTATCGATACGAACTGAACATTACAGATGTTATGTCTTGCATGCTTTTTTGTTCTGAAAATAACAAAAGCCATTTCCGATGGTAAAATTAACCTGATATTAAACGAGTGATTAACTACACCTGATATAGCAACTAGTAAGTGTTAGACATAATGTACACACTATAACAATAATGTGTCTATCCTTTCACACTCAAAGTTGCTAGTTAGTAATATATACAACCCCATTACACACATACAGGAGCTCTTGAGCTCATTATCATCATGATTCATACAACACAACAGTAGTGACTCACTAGTCACTACTCACTGTATAGCAAAATCTGCACACACTATTTTTTCGCTTCAATAAACAAGTACATAACACATTATGTATAAGTATACTGTGCCTGCTCGCAAAAACCTTCAATCAGTGCGAGAATAAAAGTTATTTAGCCTTCAGTAGGACGTTTACCGCTAATGATATATTAATTTGCTTCGTTTCCACACTATAGGTATGTATATAGGCTTTGTTAGTAATACGTACATTCTGCACGATGACTCCTTCCCTGCTACTTTATGCAAAAATTGTTCACTAATATCAACCAAATAGAATTATAGACACTTACTTTGATACGAGTGTTCTATATACATTATAAATCTACCTGAAAATGTTACGAATATTATGTTTTAAAATATGGCACAGCCGGGGTAAACATTTTTATATAAAAATGCATTGGACTACTGAGGAAAATATGCGGTAACTTTATTGATTTTTTGCAAATGTGTATGCATAAACCCATATTTTTTCAGAATTTAAGAAAATGGATAAATAAATCATACTGCTTAACTTTCGTCTGTTACAACTGTTACTCCTTTGCCTGATCTAAGTGCTTAGAAGTGAATAAGTTAGATGTAAAAAGACAGAATAACTTCCCCCTTAGCCTTACTTCCTGCTAATGCATATCACAAACAACAACTCGAGCCTGGAAGTTGACTATATAGCTAGTATAAAAGATGTTGAACCCTCATCTTATATACAATAGAATAGAATGTAAATACCTTTTCAGCATCTCCCTATATAATAAAATATGATTAAGTCTGTGAGTATTCAAAGTTGATGTATAGAGTCTAGTCTAAATAAATAGTACTTAAAGACAAATGGTTCCAAGCTTACGACCATCGACGGAATACATTAAGTAAACCCTTCTCATAGACAAAGACATATAGAGTTAACGTCGAAAGACAACAAACTGCTAGACAACAAACATCATGGTATACTAACCCCANCATCAACGGAATACATTAAGTAAACCCTTCTCATAGACAAAGGCATATAGAGTTAACGTCGAAAGACAACAAACTGCTAGACAACAAACATCATGGTATACTAACCCCAAACTTATTTCAAAGTAACTAGAAGTTAGTAAACAGAGATCGATATAGTCGACAGTCGACTAACAAAACAAAATAGTACTATTCAAAAGTCTGAAGTGCATAATGTATAGACGAAAGGATGTGTAGCGTAGGTACCAGATGTATAATAAGATGCCACGATAGGAGCACGACATACCCTCATGTTCGGCATAGCCACAGGATTTGGAAAAGGACTTGGACTTTGCATCTTGATGCAAAGGCAGAGCTTATAGCATTACTTTATCGTTTTTACGAGTTCATAAATGTAAATGATATAAGGCTCTAATATACTATCACTCTGATGCTTACGTACTAGATCTCTAAGCCATTAAGGTACAGATGTAATGCTAACGGTCGTCCTGCAATAATTTATTGTCTGATAACCTTGTAATCATCATTTTACTTCGAAAATTTCAATATAGATTAGAAAATAAGGCAGATTGCATCAGGAAATAATTCGCTTGAGACAGGACGTACTGTGCTTGAAGTCTGAAAGTCAAAAATTGCGAAGATACTGAATTTAAATAGATACTAGTTATTAGAGGGCAGAATTTCGCAATGTGACTGTGACAGTGAGTCAGAAGGGATGGAGATAGTAGAGAAACCTGTTGTTATGCTTTGCTACTTGTTACCCATTTTTAAAGAGGGCTGAGATGCATAATAATATATTCTATTCTATCCAACATCGTTGTCTATTTGACAAAGACGAGAGGAGCCAAGTCAGCATTCAGCATTGATGTTTTTGCTTAGAATGCACTACTGGCCGACTACACTACTAATAAAAATAGATTGTGGATTCCGTACACAATGTAAGTAGAAAGGTATATTTGTAATACATAAACACACACAAAGAAGATATTTGCTCTCGGGAGATTTCAGTTAGTGCTGCACATACAGAAATCATCTAATTAGATCCATAGCAAGAATACAAATAAACTCTTTCTTATACATCTCTCCAGAGATTGAGTTAACTGAAACTTGTTTGCTTTTTATAGCTCGTTATGTTTTCACCTGGAGTGCTGTGCTGTGCTCGTTCAACTCTATGTACATAATATGTACTTACTTAGATGTATCAAAAATGAAGCCCCCAAGTCGCATATAAAGTATCCAATTAAACCTCCATGAACTGAGACACTACTAATAAAGGATGAAGTAGCAGCTTTTCATTCTACTGCATTGCAGAGCTTAAATGTTCACAATTTTTAGACAATTACAATCTATTTACGTACTTGCTGATCGTTCTGAGTTAACCAATAGGCTATCCAGTGGTGAAGGTCTGGGTAGCGTAAAAAAAGTTACTTTATTTACTTTGCATTCAGCCTGTAAGCATCATATTTGTACCTAATCCATCATTCAAACCATAGAATAATAAAATCAAGCCACTAAATCTCAATTTCATGCAACAAACAATCAAATTAATTTGGAACTTGGAACCTTGCACTTCTACAAACTGTAACTACTACGCAAGAATTCCGACATATTTATTTTCAACCAGCGAAACACATAGAAATATAGAATACACAACTTTTCATCCTAGAAAAGAAGCATACGCGTTGAAAAACTCAATTTTATAAGAGAATTTTCGTAATAATATTAAATGCTATGCTGGTCGTCACTATCGTCAGCATCCATCACTCATTTTTGACTGGTGTAGTATTCTTTTGGTTGCAATACCCACTGAGCTCTCCTGAAATTCTAGATAAGGATCACATTCATGTATCACACAGTGACTTATAATAACCCTATTATATAGGGGAAGGGATGTGAAACAAAAATGTTTCTTCTCTCAAGGGTTAAAGGCTAAACTACTTCCCTTTCCTTCTTCACCAATCTTAAGACACAGAAACAGTACGTATCCCGGTAATAGTACTTATTTCTTATGACTTTTCTTCACTATCTACAGTCCACATGCTTGAACTAACTAAGCTTGCTTTATGCATCGGCATGTAGACTTAAATGTACCGTAGCAGTACGATAGAAGCATATTGAGAGATAGTGTCTTTAAAAAACAGTGAAGAAATTCATTCTAATATTACCGATGAGTACCATTATTCTTATATCTTTGATATGATATAGTGTTAAATTCCTCAGGATAAGTAAGAGAAAATAGATATATTATATCTCAATGATTTTATAGAGTGTATACAACGAAAAGGTTAAGAAGAGAGCGGAGAATGCAGGCAGTGTACTAAAAGTATGACTTTTCATCCAGAAGTTTTACACGAAGAACTTTCTATAGAGTAGAAAAACGAAGCGTATGTAAGTTTTCTTCCCTGTGAACAGTTGAGAAAGAAGTGTGTTCTTACTTCACTCACTTCTCCACTCTTTTTCATAGGAATAACTTGAGGTTTTACTTAAAAGTAGCCCAACCAATCCACATAGAGCCATCATGCAAGACTCGAACCCTCTTTTTCTCGTCACCGTCATTTTATTATGTACTGCTTGTCTTTCTGAATGTCAAACTTTGTCCTGTACTCCAACTTTTCTCTATCCTTCTTTAATGCTTAATGCATTCCCACAAAAGCAATCACTTTAATGCTATTAAGCATAGTGCTCTATTTATATCAAAGCATTTCCTATAAAAATTGCTAGAGCTAATGCTAAGTGTCGACGAGGTAACTACCACATAATCACAGGTGAATACTAATACAAGAATGCATACAACAAGAGCACGAAATGAGCTCCAATTGCAAAATGGTATCAGAGACTCAGCTAAAATGGCTATTAGTCGGAATAATGGTTCAAGTTCAAAACTAAGTTATTCGTCCACATTAAATTATATTTTCTAATAACAGACTTCTGTTCTCACCAGCATATTCTTTACATCCTTCCTGTCTATTATCCACAGCTTTTCGTTTCTCTAAACTTACGGACAGGTTTTGACTTCTGTGAATGCAGTTGCTTGCATGCCAGAGTTGTTTAGTCAAAATGTTTAACCTTCCGTTGATATAATTTCGCTTTGTTTGATTGAAGGAATTTTAAACATAGGTATAGAGCATGTACCTTTAAATCCTTACATAGAAGTTTCCTCCTACCGCATTATTATTATTAATTTTTAGCTACGCAGTGAAATTGAAGTAGGAACTCAGTCTTCCCGATAATTATACATCGAAAGATTACAGAATGGAAGTTGGCAGATATTTTCATTGCTAGAGATGGCTTTGATGAAATACCTATATCTGCAGATCCTCTCCTACTAGGATCCTTTCAAATGCATTTTAAACCTGGCGAGAAACAGGTATGTATCTGTATTCATACCTGGATTCACCCTTAATTTGCTACTCTCTGGTGCACTTTAATAATACAGCAGCAAATACCTTGGCACTTTATTTTTATCCGTGTGCAAGTAGGATGAAATATACATCATGATTCATGATTAAAGAAAAATGCAGCATGCTACAATGCGTGTATCAAAGTGTATAATGCATGCATAAAGCGCCCATTAACAACCAGAAACCATCATCGCCGTATAATAATGCACTTTTCCCTCAGCATTCCCAGTCAACTTTGATGTTCACAGTTTTATATAGAAAGAGGCGATTAAAACAACTTTTAAACCAGCCATCCCTACATGTTTCAAAACTATTATAGCTACTAAATTCCCTGCTGGGAACTTTAGCACGAAAATAACAACCGCAACCTAGTCTACATGTGCTTTCATTCAATTAATAATATCACCTACATCCTACATAGCAAAAAAAAATTTTTTTCTACTGCAAAAAGCATACTGATCATAAATCATACAGTCAGATCAAACTTTGTTTTTACTCATAGAGTGCCAGAAAAAAATGTTATTTTCTGTTTTCTACCATGATCAGTACTTTCTGTGGTACAAAATAACACTAATTATGTAAACTCAAATAAGATTATTGCATCATTCTCTAAATAATTCAATTTCAAGATGCAATGGGCACAAACACAACATTAAAATATTAATAATATACGATTAAGGATTAACATAATAAGAATAATAACATGCTAACTACTGTCACTACATCTCTTAAAATGAAATTAGTGTTATTAATCTTGGAAGATTGTGCAATAAAACATGGAAAATCTTTCTTGTAAGTCACACACACACAAGGGATGTTGCCCTGTCTGAAAATTATGTACTTATTGCTACTTAGTTGAATAATCACGCTGCATTCAGAATTTAGATGAGAATCTATCGTTTCAAAGTTGCATCTATATATACAGGATACCTTATATTATTGCTGACTAGCTGAACAAACATATTAAACCATAACCTAATACACGTTTTTATATCCCGTAATAATTCTGTTCAAAACTGATATAAAGTCTAGTTTCCGTCTATTCTCTCACGAAGATAGCGGTATCGTACTCGTACCACATCGTGTACTACATACAAAAGAACTTCTAGTTTCCTTTCTTTAATTTATTAAAGAAAGTTGCTTTGTCTTGCCTTTATAAAGCTTACTACTTATCTATATTATATTAAGGAGATAAATGATAAATGCACAAAAAGTTCCATATTTCCCCATGCATCCATTTAAACAGTCAGGTTATACGTATTTATTACATGCAAAGTGATTTGGTCAGTGACTGTTGTGTATTCAGTGCATATCCTGTATGCATGCGTTAGTGCGTAAACCATTATAATTGCGTAATCTGCATCGTTTACAATGCACGTCAATTTCCAAAAAAATTTACCTCACAATTCCTTGTTGAAACAATTTTACCCGGAAAACTATTCAGTTTGCCTACTAAAACTAAAACTACTTTGTCATACTAAAGTTATTACGAAAACAATTTTATTAGTCACTTAGCCATAATTCCATGAAACTTATATTGTAAAAACCTATTCAGATTCAGAAGCAGCCCTGAAAACGAGCGCGTCGTGGCTGAGTCAGCGAAAAACTTCACAAAGAGTAGCCTGAGCTACAAATTGACTATCAATTAGTGTCATTTAGAACGATGCAATATTATGTGTACGATATGAAATAAAAACTTCACTTAACTTTTTGTTGCAAACATTTTTGAAAAGATATCAAAGACCAAGAATATTTCCTTATTATGCAATTGCAAACTATTGTTCCATTTTTATTTTTTACATAAAAATCTTTACAAAATACAAAACTAACATTTATTGGAGTCTACCGATTTATAAACTATGTATTAGGCACAATAATTTTAATGTGATGTGGATAAATCATTTGCTTCATCATAGCACTAATAATATATATGTTTTTTAAAATGTTTTGTGATAATTATAATATGAAAACAACACTGACATCTCTACAGATATTGTACTAAATTGTTTAAAAATTGTGATTACCTTAATGGAGAAAAATTTGAATGAAGGCGGATGACAGCTTTCCAAAATTATTTTCCGGCACACTTGGGATTGGGAGTACCCACTGGGTAGGAAATAATATTGAAGATCAACTTCAAATGAATTCACTCTTCGTACATCTGATAAAAATTTGTGTTAAGGCAAAGGATCTTGTACTTAGCATGAAGGACAAGGAAGGTTAGCTTCATCTGATCTCCCAAATGCAAAACAGACACTACAAGCTGTTGCACACATTGCTAATAATATTATACAAACGTTAGGTTAGGTAGTTAGGTGGAAGTGGTACCAAGCCAGAGTCGTTTGCTCTTAACCGGTATTCAAACAATACACTTCTGTGTGCAATCCAAAGGGGTAGATTGGGAAGGAATCTCCCTGTGTATTGTAATAATACCACTTCCACACCTTGTACGTGTACAAAATACAATAATCACATCATGCTGCATATACAATGTGCCTGTGCATACGTTACATACTTATTTTAATATTATTATACTCTTCATACATACTTGTTTCATTTCATACTCTCCGTTTTTGCACACCTCCACTCCATCCTTTTTATTTGAGCATCTTTATTTTTCAGTCAACCATAAACACTTATGCAATGCATCCTTATTGGTGTACATAATACATATACATCTCCATAGGTCGTTCATCTTAATTCTACAACCACTGCACTACTAACACTACACGCTAGTTAAGCTACAATAAATAAATAAACTAAAATGCTTAAATACAAAAAGCAGCTTATTGCTAAAACACTAAATGTGGTTGAGCAAAGTAAACAGTTGCTTCCTCAACTCACTCTGTAACAATAATTCCCTTAAGACTTACATGTACGACCATATCAGATAACAAGTAATTTAAAATTACTTCAGTTTAATGCATATGCCATGAAATTTCATAAGCAGTAGAGAGAACCACAACGGATACAAAATTACAAGTCGGTACCTTTACATTAGTAATTCTAGTTCTAGTTCTATTCATTTATATTTTATCTTAGTCACGACACGCAAGAAATCACTACAGTTTTATATACTAAAGAAAGATTAGTTTATAAGACATCCTTAATGCCTTACTACTTGATACAATTAAAAGAACTTCATTTTACTTCATCGAGACCAGAAATACGTTGCGTTTAAACATTAACTACAATAATTAAAAATGGCAAAGTTCAGGTATAAAAGGTTGTCAAAAGGGAAAGTACATAAACACTACAGACATTATAAGAAACAATTGATTCGAATTCGAAAACATTTGGTTGGCTGATACATTGTTTGTAATATTTGTTCGAATGCAAATTTGCATTCGAAATCTCGCAAACACATGCATATACCTAGCATATTAAGTAATCTGTAAATCTAAGACTATGCCTACTCGTGCACATTCACAAAAACAAGAAGTCTAAAATTATGACACTTAACCGGTACAGAAATTACATATTCATTCATAACGGATGTAAAAATTATAGCAAGTAAAATGTAGAAACAGTACAAAGCTCGTAATAGAGAATAATCATTAATTACTAATTACACGTTTCTTTTGCCCGCATTTGCAGTGATTGGAGTCGCGGATGGGGTAGAACCAGGGTAGTATTGTTTCCTCAAGAAGTTTCCTTGAAGTAGTGAAGCATTCCCACTTTCGTTGCGTAATCCTAAGTAACCAAACAGTAATCAAATCAGACATCGCAACAATTTAAATGCTATTTCGTGGATTATTACGGAATAGACTTGAAAGATACATCATAATGTTACCTAATGTCCATGATAAGCGAAAAAGAAATAACACATATTTAAGCAAAATAATATTCAAAATATATGCTGACCAAATCCATTTTAATCACATCTAATGTGGGAACAGAAAATTTAATAATAAAATTAAATATTCAGCCGTTACCTGTATGTCGCAAAGCGGATTCACATATCTGTGAAGATGATAGAGTATCATCATTCTCGTTGTGAGCACGGATCTTCACAGCTCCCTCAAAAAATTTGTTTTCCTTTTGGAATTTGTTTATTGTTGAAGGCTTTGGTATCCCAGTAGGCTGGTACGACTGGACACTATTTCGTTTTTCCATTGTGTCTTCTCTCGGCTGATTTCCAGGAGCATTCGTTCTTCCAATGGACAATTTCGACTCATACGACGAAATCGACGATTTTGGCTTTGGTATGCGGGTAATAGACGAAATTCCTGCAGGGCGAAAACTTGGTTTTTGCTGAGGGGCGGGCAGACTTCTGATGATATTGGTTGACTTTGATCTTAACAAACTGGCAGGAGTGGCCCGGCCGTAAATATATTCCTTGACTGGGGAATTAACATCCGCATAAAGATTGTTAGCCGATGGAGTCTTTTTCTTTTCCTTCTTTTCAGTGCTTATAGATCTCAAAATACGCCCACAAAATTTTACTGGCGTAAGCATGGCTTCATTTTCGATTTCATCTGCTCTCTGTCTGACACCACGAGGAGGAACTGCGTTCGGAAGAGGTCGAGGTGGACTTGGAGAAAAGAATTTACCTTTTTTCTTCAGGTCGAGTATTCTTTTCGGAACCAATTGTGGTGCTGGGCTAAAATACATCAAGTTTTCGGACTTCTTCCTTCCACATTTGTTTTCCCTTGACTTGGGCGTTTCAATATGTCTGACACCAGTGGATGAAGAAACCACCGACCCTGGTAAAAATGGCTCTACGGGAGTTTCCATTAAATTGCCCTGATCGACGTCAGCCTGCTCAAATTGAATAAGGTTGTCGGAGTTGGCAGCTTGACTTTGATGAAATGGTGGGACTTCAAAAATACTGCTGCTTTGATCAGCAATCATTTCTGACTTTTCCTCCTCGTCTGCTAATGCCAGCAATTTTTCTATCGCGGTCATCGTGTCATCCAAATCTCCAGATGAGCTAATAAACAAAATTATAAACGCATTAGAAACTAAACCTGTACTGTACTGTATCCACAATGGAAAGAAAATTAACTTTGACACCTGATAACATTGACCATATACTAAAATGCAATTCTAAAATAAAAAATACTCATCTAGGCACTCAGCGGATGTATTCAAAAGTAATATTATGTGAATTGATACTTGGGTGGCCATGCCACAAAAACTAAACAGCTTTACACTTTTTACAATTACCATAAAAACCCTGTAACCAGCAATTTTCCATGCTGTTATACAGGCTTGTTAAAAACATCTTTAACTAAAAAAGGTTCAAATTAATAATTCCTTTGCATAATTCCACCGTGCGTATCTCCCCACTGGCCAATATAACATGTGTAGTGTGTCGTACACAAACAATTTCCCATAAATAAACGTTTCATGTTTCATCCCTGTAGATTCGAGAGTCGAGAGCAAGACAGCAAGAAATACATATTTTAAAAGCTACAATACAACAAACTACTTACTTTTCTACTAATTCCAACCTTTTGTCCCTGATTTTTAGAATAGGAATAACGAATTTTTTAAAACTTTTGACCACCATCACCAAAAATTGAAAATGCAACGCATAAAAGCTTTAAAGAATATGCTTACCCTGTTTTCCCCAAACACGATTTGTCAAATGCATCAGGCTCATGGACAGAAATTGTAAAACTTCTGTTGTTTATTTCAGAAGTGGACAACAAACTTTCGTCAAAATTGTCTTCCTGCGTTGCTGGCACCACTTCATCTTCATCATTGTATTCTTCAAATGGAATATACCCTTCCTGAGTTGCCGGTACCTCTTGAATTTCATTTCCATGTTCCTCACGTAGAACGTTATCGTCTTGAGTTGCTGGTACCATCATAAAGTCATCGCTACAATAATAAAAAAGACATTACTTTCACAGTTTACAGACGACGATAAGGGCGAAACTGTAATTGAACACTTACTCAATGTTTTCCAAATATGACTTCTCGTATTCATCAGTTTCATGCACAGATATTGTAAAACTTCTGTTGTTTACTCCTGATACTGATATGGATAAGGAACTTAATTCACATTCCAGATTTTCTTCCAGTATACCTTGTTCGCCTTGTTGAGCTTGGATTTCAATTGCATCTTCGTTAGGAATTTCTTGTGAATCCTCAGAGCTATTTTCTATTTCTTTTACTGTCATTTGATCCACTTTAACAGTATCTTTGTCATGTTCTTCCAATACTTCTTGACGAGCTTGAATTTCCACTACGAATTTTTCCAGTAATTCTGGTTGCTCGTGAACTTCAACGATACAATTTTCCAGTGTTGCTTGAGTCTGAAAATCAATTGCACATTTCTGGAGTGCTCCAGGTTGCGCCTGAACATCAATGGTACTTTTTTCCAGAGCCTCTGCTGATTGTGCCAGAACATCAATAGTACATTTTTCCAGTACTCCCGCTGGTTGCGCCACAACTTTTACAGTACATTCTTCCAGTTTTCCTGGTTGTGCTTGAACTGCTACTCTGAGTTCTTCCACTAATGGAATCGGAGATGGACACTTACTTTCTTCCAGCTGATTCTTTTTTGTCGCTGAAATCAGAAGATTTTTCTCTAACCTGAAATTAAAATGAAGAGTATTATTTGTATTTGTATTTATTGCCATCAACAGACCAAGAGTATGATATTATTATACAAGATCCGAACTTACCGAAGTA
>JABASI010002294.1:0-20268 GCA_019776505.1 Tomocerus nigrus
CTAATGCTTACACTTTCTTCGTGGGTTTTCAAAATTACACGAATATTTTGAAGTCCAACATCTAATTGGACAATTCGGATCCTGGATTTTAGTTTTAGAATGAGCATATTATAATATACGCAATACAGAAGAATACAATTAGCAGTAAATGAAAGACTATTTTAGTGTTCCTGGGATGTTGCCTGAAAGTGGGTAGCAGAACGTAGTATGGATTTACTGTTTTTGCTGGACAGGAGAAGCAAAACTATAAATGGATTATACAGTAGAGAATTTTGTGTATAAATCTTGTCGAATTGAGGATTATAAGGATAAATACTAAGTATTGAATCATAGCGTGGGAAGCAACGAACAAAACATTTTAATGCCAGCTTTTGCTGCCGCTGATGAAAGGACAATGTATTAAAGCTTGCATCATCATAATATAAATCATTTACAAGTCAGTAACTCTTGCACCATACGATTACGCTTCTAATACTAATATTCCATGCTTCTATACTTTTATTCATTTACTATACTAATTGTAATTTTATGTGTACTAAGTGCCACGTATAATATTATTATCCTAGTATGGTTTTAGGTGTACGGTGTACTATCCCAGTTGAGACTCATTTCATTATTATTGGATTGATGATTGTAGATGTAGAATGGCATACTTGGGAATACTACAAATAATGTGTAGTACTATGTACTATACCTTGTAGCTATACTCTTTTAAGTCTTCTCGGGATTCTGAAACTTCTGAATATTTGACTTTTAGAATTTTGTGCGTTGGAGATCCACTCATATTTCAGTAGTGGTGGAATACTAGGAATACTTTAGGGTGAGGTTGGAGAATAATTCACAGCTATCTACATATAATTATTTTTACATGAGAAGTACCTACGTATCCAAACCATAAATTCCTCGTTCAATTTTACACACTCGGACGAGTCGAGAGTCGAGAGCCTAAGAACATACGTGAAGCGAAGAATTTAATTTAAAAATAATAAGTGCTACTATATAGGTACCTACATCCAAACATCAATAATTATCAATCATACATTTCTTACTACTTTGAAAACTTTTCATATTCACTGAAGAACCGTGGTGGTTTAAAACTAGGACAACTCTTTGACTATACACAGGAACGATATCTAAATACAATAATTGTTAGTAACATGACATAAATGTGTGGTTTAAGTATTAGTAGAAGGAATGTCACATTGTCAAGCATGATGTGATTTTCAGTCGATGCTACACAGCACAGCGCGTGGGTGAAATATATTTTAATAACACAGGCTAGACAGCTTCCTATTAAGATAATACTTTATAGCTTATTGAAGTGGTATTTGTAAAATTAGAATTGTATGAACCATGCATATTTTAGCACTGGCTTTTATAATGGGAAAGTATCAAATATCCTTTGCCAATTATGGCAACAATTATCGTATACTTAGGGGGTCCAGCCTCTACTCTAGTATGACAATTATGATGCTTAGATGTTGTATCTCAATATTCTTTGGCATTTGATTTTATTAGTATTCCCTCCCACGTACGTCAGCAAATGAGCATAATTTTTGTTAATGAAATTACTACGTGTACAAGAGTCTGGAGTTGAAACAATGGAAGATTAATATTTGTTGAAAAGCAATAGAATTCGTCACATAATGATTTAGTAAGATTGATAGTTCATTGGATATAAGTAAGTAGTTATGCAGTAAGAATTGTGAGATAGTAAAAGTATTTGAAGAGCTGAGATAAGAGCTATTGGCAATTATTCATGTGTGGGATATTTATGTGTGTTCGTCACGTTCTCGTAAAACTGGCAATGTCATTTATAACTTTAAACACGTTGAAACAGTTTGACAGTGATTGGTGCATTCCGAAGAGCTTTGTGCTGGAAACAGAGGCTAAAATAATCTTAGACAAAAAGGAATGCGAGGGTTAAGCCTAAGTCATGTATACAGTTATCAACAATGCAATATCGTCTATTCCCCCATCCACACTAAATATAACTGGTTCTAGTTCTGTGTAGGTATAACAAAACAGAATAGCAAAGTGAATTCCCTCTTGTCTCACTCACCGTCAGGAAAAGACTAAAGATTTAGTGAAGTCGAGTCAGAGAATTGAATAGGAGACTTTTATTCGGAAGTGGTTCGCTTTAGCTATGTTCAGCTTCGAAAAAAGGAAGGAAGGAAGGAAGGAAGGAAGCAAAAAATATTAGGTGGGATGGATGGGAAGCAAAAGGTAGCATTCTTCCTCCGACTACCTGTGTGTGTGAAATGCTCCGTGATTCCAAGAGGGAGAAAAGAGGGAGATCTACCTCTACCTACTACTACATTCAGAAATTAAATCACGTCCTCAGTTGATAGTGGGACAACTCAGTGTGTATAGGTATTCCAAGTCCAGCGATGAAGAGAGATGTAGGGAGTAAAGGAGAGCTCGATTCTGTAAACAGTCGTGGGGACGGCAGGAGTGATTTCATGGGATGCGGGTTCTTTCCCACGAAGGACGAAGAAGTGGTGTGCATTGTTCGGAAGTAAAAGTTCCCCTTCTTTTGATTCTGATTTTGATTCGGATGGATGACAGAGTAAAAGAAAGGGATACTTTTCTTTTCTAGGGGAACTAGCGATTAACATTGTACTTAGCGTGTATATTCAGAGGAGACTCATCTTTAGACACTATTATTAGTAAATAAGTACCCTTGGGTAGTGGAGGAATGGTTAGGCATTTACCTACAACAAGCTACCTACCAATACCTAAAAGTCTAAAGGTATGTCGCTATATTAGAAATGATGGAGAAGAAATGTGAGCAGATCTTCGCGAAAGATGTTTTCCCACGTAATTCCCTTTCAAGTTGTGTGAACTTGCTGATCTGTGTATCTGCTCATTTATAATGACCTGTTGTGGTGACCGGCTGGAGGGAGGCTTGCTTTTGCTCAGATGGGACGATCTGTAGGTTGTTGCCGTTGAAAGGATTTGGGACACCCCCTCAACGAGCCAAAGGAAGCCAAGCCAGATCAGACGTGCCAACTGAGACAACTGAGCTGACTTTGTTGAGAACAGAGCTGAGAGAGAAATCTCATCTTCTTCTTTCCTTCTACTATGAACACTCTTAACATACGACGATTGGCATGGCATACCTCTTCATAGAAACTGACTTGACTGAGAGAGAGAGAGAGAGAGACGAGAGAGCTTTTTACAATGGAGCACACCACAATTACAATGCACATATATGTATGTACTTATGCTTATAGATACTACTACGTGAAGTAAATGGAGATAATATTTTTATAGTGTAGGATGGATGGATGAGAGTAGACATAATAGCATAACGTCACATAACATTGGAAGATCAGAATATTTGTAGGTAGAGATAGACAGAGGCTGTTTTCATTGCTTTGCTCTTCTCTTGTGATTAGACTGACTCAACTCCGCTCGCTCGGGCACATCACTTCAATTCACTTGGCTTCTTTCTTTTCTGTTCTTCTGGTTCCGAAACTGCCCTGCCCCTGGGCCCTAAGAAGACGAGAGATACCCCGCCAGGCCCATTTTAATACCTGTTCGCCTTCTGAGGTGGGTGATAACTTTTTAGGGGCTTTGTGCCAGATGCTCCTACGAAATCTCTCAGCTACTCCACTCATCAGCCAACTTACACACTCACACATACATACACACACACTAATACTAATACTCCATTTAGCTATGCCTCAACACAACACGTGAACCTATACTACTCACGGATTCTTTTGCCTGCCTGCCTTACTTAGACTCTGCCTGCCTGCCTTGTGTGCACTGCATCACACACACACAACATCACATAACATGATCAAGTCAAGTGAAGGAGTGAGGGTGGCAAGACTCGGCATATACCTAGTTAAGTCCGTACATACACTCACACTTCTTCTTCTTCTTCATCATCTTCTGCCGATTGCCCATTATTGCTGAGGCATTCGAGACATCGACATACGCAACTCACAGCTCTCTCTCTCAAATTGTCCAGTGGTGAGGTGACACGGACTTCAGAACACGTTCTGATTTCATGTCCACGCAAATACACCCACAAACGACACTTGACATTTTCTTCGGGTTATTAATACAGATATGGAATAATTAACATATATTATTTTGTCCACGCAATCACACCCACAAACATCATTTGACATTTACTCATTTGATTTTTATATGAACTAACACCCACGCAATTGACACTTGAGAAATAAAACGCTCTTTATTGCTCTTATTAAAGCCACTAGAAATATGATATTATTACACTAAGTGTCCCTCTTCAGTTGTGAACTGACCGAAGAAAACCCACGCGATTGTTTGCACAGAAAATGTCAGGTCAGCAAAAGTAGTGACATTAATTCCGGTGAAAAGTGCAGGAGATAAAAAACAATATTATTTCATAGGAGAGTGCTACAAACAATTTTCACCAGAGCATTAGCCTTGCCAAAAACTCCCTCACACAGTTGACTTTGCGGTCTTTTTCTCTCTTAAGGGCAATTAGAGCCAGAGATCATTCAGATTTATCCCGTCTCGAGTGTAAAGAAACATAAACAGTTAAAGCCCACGTTTCAAAACTCCAGCAGTCACTCGAACAGTGTGCTCGGCTCAACTCAGGCTCAAGCTCCTCAAGCTCAACTCATACATATAGTGCGGAACTTCTCTATTACTGAAGAAAGGTTAGTAACTACTTTATCATTTCAAAGGAGTAATAAAATCTATATAAACGATCTCTTGCTATTTTAACTACTTTAAGGATGCACCTACTATTACAACTTTCTCGTCATATATAATCTTGCTATATGGCTTAGCTTGAATAAATACAAACACGATATCGCTCCTTTTATTTGCTATTACGCCTACTAACCGCACTTGTTCCGAAACGTTACACGCCAATCCTAGAACATTAATTTCTACGTCAAGGCAATTCTTAAATGGCAAAATCTTTATGCTCTCAGCACAGAATTTACGCTTAACCCTTCCTCTACAAATATGGACAATAATAATGCACATAAATTAACCGATATCACAGCACAACTCTTAGTTCTATATAATACCCTCTCGGAAGGAATTGCATAAGTGCGTACTTTTGACATGGCTCTGCGCTCCTTCATGCATCGTTACTCGATTTAATGTTTTCTTTACCTTTAGCACATTTTTATCTACATTAAATTTGGCGATTTCTTTCATTCTACATAATTTTTGGGCTAAATACATACCATCACCATGTTGTGATTAGTTTATTAAGCATTCAATCTTCCCTCAATTGGAAAATGCTCTAGATTGTGTTGTGTAAACGTAAATTACCATAAATAACTAATGTATAGGCATAGGAGAGATAATTAAAGCCGTCTTACCAGCTAAGCGGACATACAAATAACACTTAAGATATACAAAACATTCTGTATTGTCCACGGAATAGTTTTATGATGATCAGATAGCCTTTTTTGGAAGCGCTCCATACAATAGCCACACTCTACTACAACATGTTCCCCGTTGTCCTTTTAAGAACTCGTGCTTATTATTACCTAGATCCTTTTTACTAATGTCTATCTTATTACTGATGCATAGTACTTTCTTTCCTCTTCTTCCTTATACTCTGCTCCTTTAGAAATGGATCACATTCATTTCCATTCTTTTGTTGCAAATCTAACTCAGAAACACAACCACATAGCTGATAGCTGTACACAGCTAGCTGTGATGGATATTTTTTGTCTGACATTTTTCTCGGTAGTCATTAGCGTCTCTAGCTGCTGCTTACAATTAGAAAATGAATTTGTAAAAATATCCGTAAATGTTCCGAAAAGTAATTACAATAACTACCGCACCTCAATTCAGCTCGTCACAATTCCATTGAATCGTACTGAATAAAGTTTGTCAATGTTACAACAAAAATGGTAATTTTTGAAATAAATTTTCGTAAAGATGATGCTTAAGTCAAACCTATGATAATGAAAAAAATTACTTACCTATTGTTGAATAGGTAAAATTCGGATGACTGGATTCGTGGTATCCATGAAGTTTCATGTAACGACCCTATTGCATTTAGATTTTAGATCAATGATCAAGCTCTAATTAACGTAGGAATTATTGATAATTGCAGTGATTTAAGCCAATAGGATTACCTATGCAATTATTTTTGTCGTTAGTTGCCTTTTGACATTAAAATATCAGTTCGCTGGTAATTAACCGACCTAGGACTCCATGACTCCAATACAAAAAGAATTTAAAAAATATTATCTTCAGCTATAGAGGAATTTGTACACTAAACCAGGATAGTCCCTATAAAGTAATGAGGTTACTACTACAATGTACCGGATTAAGTTTCTCCAAGAGCATAATTAAGTATAAGTTGCATGTGGGAAGCATTGCGGTGATTTGAGGTTATTTGGAAAAATATGACGCACATAATTTCTATATACAAGCAAACTGGTTCACAATCTGTATACAGAGATACACTACCGTAACGATTGTGTTCCTTCATATTAATAGTGCTTATATAGTATGCTCCGCAAGTTTGAATATTCTCATGAAATGAATGTAAAGAGATTAGATTGGAGCACCTAGAGGATGTTGGTATGAATGATGACACTATTGTGAAAACATTAGTGATGATGTAAAAGATGTATTGAAAATACGTGTAATATAAACTATGAGATAATTATATGTAGGACCTGGCTGGAATGTATGGAAATGAAAGGCAGGGTTTTATGTATCAGTTATCTTTGATCAAAAATTGGAAGCGGATTTCTCCTACTCACTAATGATAGGGAAAAAAGAAAAGTAAATGAAGGGAATGGCACATAGAAGAGATAGCTGCATAAAATGCAGTGCATACATTTGCTATAATAGTAAGGTAGTTGAATAGGGGGACATAACTCGAGCAGATTGAGAATGTGCTGGCTCTGGTAGGACAAACTGAAAAATCTTACTGGAAAATGTGAGATGGCTCGGAGTGTTTAGATGTTGAGTGTTGGTGGAGAGTTTGAATTGCTAATAGATGCGAAGCACTCATCTTTGGCTAAATAGTAAAGGAGAGCATTTGAGAAGGCCGAGTTGTGTAATTGATTGAAGACTCAGGTTGGTAGTCTCGTTTCATCAGAAGCCAAGAGATGCTCATAGCATGTCTGCTAATGCATTGTAAGTGATCTTGGTGGCTAAGTAGGAGATAGGTGCATTGTATGGGATGGTAGTCAGTGGAAGAAGTGGACGCCACACCACGCCAGTTCTGCTAGGAGCTAGAAACTAACTAGATATGTGGCCATTTGATTTCATGACATGCCGGCCAAACCAAACCAAACTGAAGAGAACAGGAGCTGAGGATGAAATGAGAGAAGAAAACCACTCATCTAACTATCTAATCTATCTGCAGTCACTAAGTAATCTGTATTCTGTATGCAGAAAAGAATGAAAATTATATATGCAAGGAGCAAACTATTGGAATCAAAGACGGTTGTTGCCTATGAGCAGTTTCATTCCCCGTCCTGTCTTCAGAGAATAAAAGCAATTCAATCCAAAGAGCCTCTATACAGCATCTATATAATAATATTTTATATATGTGCATATATATGTACTGCATTGCTAATGGACTGTTTTATATTGTGAGTGCCTACTGCATTCTGTATATTAAATGGTTATTAGATAGAATCCAACAAGACAAGTGTATAATAGTTAGTGGTTTGGTTTCGTTTGGTTACAGTGGTTTTGGTCGAATTCTACACCTGTACTCCGCATCTCCTGCTCTGTAAAGGATATAAAGTCCTCTCCTCATTCCAATCAAGACTAAAGTAGCAAAAACAGTCAGGCATAGGCAGGAGCAGGACAGAAAGAAAACTTGCACACAATAAAATACGTACGTATATATTAATCTGGTAATAATAAGTGTATAGGCGATTGGGACTGAAAAGAAAACACAGAGAGAGAAGATGCGAGAATGTAGTGTTGGTATAGCGTACTTGCTCTTCATTGTGTTGTGTGAATATGAAAGAGTGGGCTGAGATCTTTGGTTGCTGCTCCACTTACTTAGGAGGTTCACAAATCTCTGGCTCTATAATCAAATGAAGTGAGATGAGAACGAGAAAAGGTATTTGGGCAAGGACGTAGAGTTGACCTTAAGGTGAGGCTGCCGTGGGCCGTTGGCAATTAAGCCACCCTCGCAACATATTTACTACTATTATATATTGTGGCTAGCCACCCGCACCTCGCCTTGCCCCTGGCATTCCAGTCAACTACAACTACTACTACATACTTACTACAACAACCAGTCTCTCTCTCCCATATTCCAACTTCTTCTTCTTCTTCTTCAAGCCTCACTACTTTCATGTAACAACTTGTAGCAGGATTAATGCCATTATATTTATGAGCCTCTTATTATTATTATTATATATCTAAATACTCGTATGGTATATAAGAAAGAAGAGAGGAGAGCATCCATGCAGGTTATAGGTCTCTTCTCACTTGCCTCTCGTCTCGTCTGACCATTATCATCATCATTTCAGCATCTCCTTTCTTTTGACTTCAACTTCTTTTTACTTGATTTGCTTTTGCTTACTTAGATCAGATGCCTAGCTAATATCTCTTACCTTTATCTATTTCACGAGACTAGGAGACTTGACTGCTCTTCTTTTCTGAATTCCACAACTTAGCTCTCTACACGGACACGTACTGGCTTATGCACATCATATTTTACTCGCTTCTGTTAAACTACTATGCTCGAGAAACATGTATTTCTACACTAAAATTTCTTCTTAGAAAACAACTAGTCATTTAATAGAGACACATTATATGAAGACATATACTTAGTATATAAGATATTATAGTGTGCATGTTATATAGAGAGAGAGGTAGTTCTTGCAACAACGACGTAGATGTGCCTAAGTGTATAATATGTTTGTGTTGCATTTCATTGCGTGGCATTTGTTTAGCTGGATAGGACGCGACGGGATGAGATGTGAGAGAGGAGAGCAAGAAGATAACACGAGATGAAAGAGGACGAAACAAGAACAAGATCCGTGGAATGCTCTTTCTACTCGTATTAAAAGTGATGTGGTCGAGCCGGAGCCTTCTCTTGCCTTGGCTTTACTTGGCTCGACTACGCTGGCCTAGCTTCACTTACTCTCATCTCTCACGTTCTATGCTCAATCCTATACAGATATCCGTATGCTATACGAATTATTATACAGGCATACTTCATTCCTATATCCTATAGCTATACGAGTATACTAACGTTTTGTGAATAGTACAGAGGCTAGTACACCTACTTCTA
Organism: Tomocerus nigrus; assembly: GCA_019776505.1. NCBI lineage: Eukaryota > Metazoa > Arthropoda > Collembola > Entomobryomorpha > Tomoceridae > Tomocerus > Tomocerus nigrus. The sequence goes on from JABASI010002294.1 coordinate 9,251, forward strand.
TGTAGCTATCTAATCTAAAATTAATATAACGACTATCCATCCATCTGCCTACACTCTGTCCCTATAGTTAGTCGAATCTGTTGGGAAGATGTTAAGTAAAAACAAGTGCAGACTACGAAAATATTTCTATAGAGTTAAAAGCATTTACGTAGCTAGGCATCTCGTCAAATGTATTTACACTCTACCTGTACATACATGTCTCTCTGTATGATAAACAAGAACCTATGTAGATAGAGACCATTTCTTTTCCCAGGTGTGTATGTGCGCCTACTCTACCTCTGTCTCTCTCTCTCTCTCGTCTCTGCTATTGTGATCTGACTCTGAGTTTAGTAAGCGAGGGTGGCGAGGGTGTGTAAGGTGGTCACCGCTCTCGGCCAGCATTCCTTCCAACCTCTCTTCACCACTATCTTCATCATCATTATCTGTCGGCCAGTAAATAGAAATTCCAAAACCCGATCCTAATTATCTCCCTATCCATCCTTCCGAAGCTACGCTGCTTATATTGCTGAGCATAAAATAAATCCTAAGCCAGTCGAACTATTCTACATTCACTAATATATCATCTCAATATTATGCTCACTTGTGATGTAGCACAAATCTACTCTAAAATGGAGAAAATATTTAAGCATTTCAACGAACCAATGAATTTTCTATAAACACTATTTCATATGGGAAATTATATAACGCACGCCAAAGTTTTAATTACAGAGGCATACTATACGTATGTTATGTAGTAGTACTAGAAATGTTTTGATTCTGTAATTCTGGATAATATGCTGTCTAGGATTACTGTAGAATTTGTTTGTACACATCATGTAAGTAATAAATATGTATATAGATATTGCATCGTCCTTTGAAAGAAAATATCATAGAGGAAAATCTTTTAGAATGTGATAGCAGGGTAGATACTAGATCCTAAATTGATTTAAATCGAGTCCCGGAAATATGCTTATCTTTCATCCATTTATTTTATGATATATTTAGCGTGGGTCGTTGCACAGGCAGGCATTTGCATTTACTATAGGATGCAAGGCTCTGTGTGTTAGCTTTTTGTTTGCGTATGATTTTATTTGTATAGTCCCTTGTTCGAAGGTATATTGACTTAGAAATGCTATAGCTGTATTTAGGATGTAGGTAGATATAAAAGGAACGAAGAAAGATAAAAGTGCTGATGTGATGTATATGGCACAGCGGTATGTCTCCTGTCAGGTCCGTCCTGATGGCAAATTCTTCATTTGCTTAGCGCACCTATTAAATCCTATCGTCGATTTGTATGCATGTCTCTAGCCAACAACAGTGCACGTAGACATGGTCAAACACACACGTGCATGCATCTATATTAGAAACAGAGTGAAATCTATCGCATAAATACTTGGCTATTGTTATGTATTAGTGTGCACTAGAAACTAAATCCAATGGCCACCTACTATACACATAAATATAATTGCTATTGATGATGTTCACAATGTAAGCGAAATGTTTGAGACTGCAAAAGAAATGTTTTCGGAATAGTATTAGTTCGCTTATTTATTTGTAAGTAGATGTATCAGCCGTAGCTACATGTCTCCCTTTGTGCTTGTTTTTCTTAGAGTCTGACAAGAATTTGAATCCTTTTCATCTTATTGTGCAATAAGAATATCTCAGGTAGACTATAATATGTCCTAAAATTTGAGTGTATGTATATTTATGTGTAAGGGATAAACATCTTATGGTGTAGCTATGATTTGGTAGTGTGACGTATGCAGTATGCATAGATTAGCGAAGGAGTTGTGTGTGTGTGTACTGAGAGATGCATAAAGTAGGGACAGGAGGCTAGACCATCAGATCAAGATACTGACGAAGGAAACGCAATGTTGAATCATAGGCAAAATCCTTGATCGTGCATATGCGCTGCGTTTTCTGTTTTTATACGTTGAACTTGTGATCTCTGGACAACAATGTACAAGTTTGCCATTTGGTAGGCAAGAGAGAACTAATAGTCAGCTCTCACATGAGGCAAAGCGAAGCCCGGATCCTTTCAACTCGGCAAAGTTTAGCTTTGAGTGTGTGTAGTCTTCTTCGGTCCTTCTGTGGTGGTCGGTTAGTCTGGAGCTGCATTGGGCCGACGCAACGATTTCATAATTTTCGCAAAAGCAGGTATTTAGCAATGCAAGCACTGTAGCTCGTGCACATACTTATTTATAATGCTTATATTTGCACGCAAAGCCTTTTAGCACAGATATACTAAATATAATACGTATCTATAGATATATTATGTACTTATTACAGATATATCTCTGTAGGTGTATAGTATATAGTGAAATAAGGGAGTTTCAGTTCGCTTTGGCGCAATTTGCTATGTACAAGGCAAAAGGCATGGAATTACAAATAGCTACTTGCTTTGTACTTTGTACAAATAGTAGTATGCACATAAAGTTATAGCGTACATAGAAATAGATGTGCAATCAAGGCCGTAGCTACAGCTCATCAAACTTCACAACCTTTTTAGGATTAAAAGTTTCCTTGGAAAAAGACATGGAATTCAGATTGTATTTTACTATATTCTCTGTCTGCCTGCTAGAAAAACTGGAGAGTGTTACTTTACGTACACTTTCTTCTTCTTAGCTATGTAAGAAGTGTACTGGTAGTAGTGGAATGTAATGCGATAGGAAAGAAAACTTTGAACTCCATGCCATCACGTTTTCCCGTACAGCATCTCCCACATTTTCTTATAGCTACGACTGTTTTATGATTGTTAGAGAAAGTACGTACTCCTACTACATATAATAATATAAGAAAAAGAGGGAGAGAGAGAAAATGGAGAATAATATCCATATAGAATGTAAAGTATGTACTGAGGCTGGATTTAGGAAAATAATCAAAGTTATTTCAACTGCACTGCACAATGTTCTCTGAGGCCCTGCTCTTGTGTGTTAGCCCCGAATAATATTAGTATAGTGGGCTAGTACTACAGTACAATTGCTTTTGAAGTGCATAATGTTTTGTTGGGTGCTTTGAGTTGAACTGCAATTCCATCAAGTTCACTACTCTGCCTCCTCATTCCTTTTCTCAGTCTCATATTATGTGGTTTCCTTTCTGTCGAAGTTCTTTTCAAGTCGGACGACGACGATGGGACACGGAAGGACATGGCAAAGAAAATATATCACATCTATTAGTACATGTGTCTACATACTCTGTCTTTGTAGTTGTTTAACCCTTGTAACCTTAACCTAGTCGAACTTCTGCTCCTATAACTTCATTTCTAGATATCATAAATCTGTGTGTGTCCTACTAGTACAACGTTGAGATAGATATAGGTAGGTAGTAGTAGTGGGATATTTGCAGAAAATGATAGTTGGCGAAAAGCGAGTGGTTTTGAGGAAAGAGAGTCAGTTCTTCCTTCGCTTCTGTCTTCTGCACAAGGACTAGTAAGCATGACGGGGATACCTCAGCATTTGTAGTAAGTCTGCTCGTTCGGCGAGTCGGTCTTTTCAGTGTTACATCGTGGCTCTTACTCATCGGTCGCTCGCATGTGCTACACGAACTCACTGGCTGTTTGCCACTCGGAACCTTCAACTAACTCACCTGCCTTCTCTCTTTTCCTTTTGCTTACTTACCTGTCTTATCTCCACTCCACCACCTAGCTCTCCTCATTTTATTCTTGGATGTCTGTCTCTTCACACATATCTCCGTTGCTCTCTCATCTACTCAGTACCTTACCGTTTACGACTCTTCGTCTACACTCACGGACACGGATCTACTACTATTATTCACTACTACTACTACTCTTATTACTAGTCACCTAATAATAATACGCAACGCTCGTCTCTTTTCCAACAACATCGGCTAAGTTCAATCAGACGAGGAAGAAGAAACTCCACTCACTTAAATGCTAACTTATCTTGTTGAACCGGAGTGAATTCCATGAGGAAGTCTTAACTCACATTACTCAATACATAGCACACATATTATATAATAGGAAACATTAGTTAAACAAAGTCTCGCTCTCTATATCTTTATCTTATCTACTCATGCAACATATTCTTCATCCTTTCAAATCATCAGCACCAGATCTTAGTTTTTCTATCTTGGGAACACAAAGTTTCTTGTCTCCACAAAATTATACTACTACTTACTACTACTACTTAAACTGCTAGGACCAGAGCAAGAGCAACGATACTACTTACTACTTACTTAACTTACTTACTACTTACAAGTACCTCACTAAGCAGAAGCATCAGTCATCATGGTGCTCTTCCAATTATTAACCACGTTGCAGGCGACATCCACTTTCAAACGCTTCGCTTCACGGTATGTATTTATTTATAACTTATCTCATTTTCCCCTTTTCTCTCATACTCACAAACTAGACTAGATAGGATTAGTTAGCGCACGGATATATCTCATCATACTCATCAACTCCTCTGCCTCTTCTCAATTACAAACGCATTTCTTTCGTCATTTTATACACAACATTTGTCATTGGTGCACTACTTATTCATTTAAAATTGTCCTTTCTTTTTTATGCAATTGATTTCGTGATTTCGTATTGTTTTTTATTTAATCTTATTAGTACCTATGTATCTTATTGCTCATTTAATTCTGCCTGCAAATATTTGATTCAGCTATGTAGGAATAGTAGGAGGCAGATGAATCTCATTGGAGTGATATATGCTACAAAGCACAGAGTGTCTCAAGGCTGTCTAATTCGTTCTTAAACCTAATCAAAAAAAGTAGTTTGAAGTTTGTGCATTGACACTATGATTGTATTACAAGTGTAATTTCCATTTAGAACATCATTACTATCAAAAATTGTATTAAGAAAGGTAATGTCTATTTAGGTCATAATTTTTGAAAATTCCTCTAGAATCGCATTTTGAAAATCGTCTCTAGAACTTTATCAGTTTAATTTTCACTTGGTACACCGTCACCGTCTCTAATTGCGTTATTATGTAAGGAACGTGTAGGTGTAATTAAATAATTCCATAATTCAACAGGATGTGAGTAATTTGAATTCTTTAGTCCTCGAATAGGAAATAATATGATTCGAAACTAGCTGAAAAATATAAGGGAGTAGTTTAATTTAATTTGTTAGATATCAGAGGGAGAGAGAGAGAGAGGATGTAAGAGTTAAAATTAAATGGTTCCATACGTTAATTTGTTGCTGGGTTGCTGCAAAATAGGATTAGAGTTGCTGCATGGTTATTATAAGCTTACATGTTTAATTTAACAGTTGGTAATGTGCGAAGGCCGACTTTCACTGTTGTGAATAATTGAAGAGTGTCAGGTATAGCGAATAGGCATACAGGGCTACACAGTCACAAGCAACTGAATCCAACTCACGACGTCGGTACAGTATGTGCCTACTCCTCCGTCTAAGTGACTAATACTTATCTGTAAGTGAGTGCTTCCCATGCTGGCTGGCATGGTACTCTCCCACTGGCCTTTATAGATATCTAGTACATTGATCTATTTTCTCTTCCACCTTCACTCTCATCATATATTTCTCTTTTCCCGATTGCTCAAAGCAGTACTTGTGCTACTCCAGGGCAGACTGCGAGAAGCCGGGTCATGAAATTACCAATAGTATTAAGACACAACACGCCAATACTTATCAATCATTCATAAAAAGAGTCGGTTGGATTTTTAGGTCACCGGTATGCACTGTTCCTTTCGCCTACATACTTTCTGCACAACTTGCGTTGCACGAGTTTCAGGTTAACCTTCTCCCCGTCAAATCTGGCGATTTTCTTGGAATTCTTCTACTCAATAGCTATTGCTGTTACCTGCAGCGCGTTTTAATCGAAAAATCATATTGACACTAAAGTAACAGTCTTACTTTTATTTTTGAATGCGGTATTCCGACCTTGAATATTCCATGAGTATTAATAGCAATAGTGCTGCTACTCGCATCTATACGATCTCTAACTATATTATGTCAATATTTTTTTACCGGGGATATTTTCTTATATGCTAAATATTTTAGATATCCAGCTTTTCCGTCGTACTCAAGTTAGGTTAGACCTCAGGGAATCCTGATTATTTATTCAAGGTATTTCAAAGCGTTATAATTATGAGCTAGAAAAATACTATACTATTGCATAACCAAAATTAAGGACTTCATATCACATAGTAGTTTACCGAGAATTATGTTCCTATGAAATATAATGGCTTATAAGTCAAGCTATTATAACCAGGCAGGGATCGATTGCAGGAAGAAAATTTTCTCACACTCACAATCATTTTTATGGGATTTATGCAAAACCCTTTTTGTTGTCATTTGGGAATAGAAACAAAGTTTCAGAGCCAATTACTCTTTAACAACTGTTTTATAACTCAGTAAATTAAGATAGTTACGGAGTTACAGATTTTATATGGTACTGATTTGAGCTCATTTAGCGACGATAATTGAAAGTAACTAAATGCCATTACTAGAACGCTTGTGAAGTTGTCAGTTCAAACACACATGGATATTTTTGATCTTCCTTTTAGTAGTATCCGGGTACATATGTGTGTAGCAAGGTAGCATGTAATTTACCTTCTACTTAAATCTTTCACCCGTCTCCAGTTGTGATTTACTACATGACCTAGACCTTTGCATTGTTATTTTTATTGCTGAACCGTATAGAAATGCTAGTGGTAATAGTAAGGAAGAGAGGAATAGTGTTTCTGCATCAAATTATACACTATATAGGTAGACAAAGACCTTATTAGATTACTCGTAGTTAGCATACACGGAAACCTTTGCAAAACGAACGAGTGTTTGTAACGAGATATCACGAAAGTACAAGACACAAACATGACTTTTCGGTACTGTAGAAATATAGAGTGCTCCAATAAATCTCGTAATTATCTGTGTATCCATGAGCGATTTTACGAAACAGAAATTACACAGTGCTACCTACAACTTACATAACACAGTGGGAAGCAGCAGATTTTCTAGCGTCATTGTTTATGTTTAGAGATGGAATTTAGTTTTGTAAAAAGGAAATCTCTTAAGTATTATCTGGTGCTTATAACATATATTTAGTAGGCATTAAGTATATAGTTAAGCACATTCAAAGTTCCATTTTCACTTTTTGACAGATCTATATGTTTTACTAGTAATTTGCCAGATTATGTATCGGATAATAGTAGCTTACAAAAATCAAAAAATTCCGAGCCGTAGATTAGTTAGTACTCGTGAATGTCACTGTTAAGAACATTTGAATAAGGATACAAATAAAAGTATCTTGAGAAATTAAAGAAATGCTTGTATGTTTGCTCATATGCTTGTAAAGCAGTGGATAATACATACCAACAACATACTTAAGCATATAAAACTGCTATGAAATGATTACAGTTTTCCATGAAATGATTACTGTATTCCAAATGATTATCATTATCAACTTGGAATTGTTTTCTTCCTTTTTACAGGTTTTAAATAGTATAAAGTAAAGATTGGAGATATTAAGTAGTAGCTATATAGGATTCTTAGAAGAGGCAATTGAGATTTTTCTAGGGAGTCTCATTAAAACTGGATTGTATTCGTAGTAGATGCTTGGTTAGGTTGTATAGTTGTAAAAATATAATTAATGAAGATGGTAGACGACTTGATAGAATTAAGGATCAGAATTTAAAAGTAAATATTTATAGTTATGTTAGAACAAATCACAATAGATTCCTATACGTTTGCGAATCTATTAGAGAATAGTTTACTAGTGAATTGAATTGATTAGAAAAGACAGTTAATTAGGTAGGTATACACAAAACTTTGAAACATTTTATCTACAAAGAAGGTTTGTAAGTAGTTGGTAGTTGGTTGGTGGTAGTGATAATAGTGTATATGAACTATATAACTATATGCTTATATCTTTATTGTAGATTCCGTGCCAGAGACTTTTATAGGAATGATGAAACAAAGATTGGAATTAAAGTCTGAGAGTATTACTATTGTGTCCTATTGCTGTTTGAAGAATAGTGAAGCGAATGATGATCTTGGTTTGAATTGTGCGACTGTATTATGTTATTTGCTGTCTGAATGTTGTATGCTTTATAAGTTGATGTAGAGCGGTGTAGAATGCAGGAATGCAGTAGAATTACAAAGGTACATGAACATAGTTGACTCACATTCACATACGATGAGTTGAGTTAAGCATTATAGTAGTGTAGTCGTATGTAAGAGATATTTAGAGAGAAGTCCGTATTGTACTGCAGTATTCTTGGAGGAAGGATTGTTAGCAGAAGAGGCAAATAGCAATAAGCATGGCATAATATCCTCCTGCATGCATTGTAGACTATTCGTATGTGGAGTGAGAGAGAGAGAGAGAGAGAGAGAGAAGGTGGAAGAAGAGAGAAGTAGTAAGTGGCACGGTGTGCTCTGTATTCTGGTTCAGCTCTGCTCTCTCTCCTACTGCAGACTATGTAGATGTGTTTGGTTAGGAAGGAAAAGCGTGGGTGGAGTACTATGTAATGTTTACCTTTAGCGTCTCTATACAGAGAGCAGGGAGAGTATAATGACGCACAACACGAGCACAAGTCTACAAACCACACAGTGAGTGAAGGTCCACCTTTACACTTCTCATTATATCGATTGCTTCCAAAAAGTCCCTACTGACGTCAAGTGTTACGTAGCTCTGCTTATGCCTCCTTCGCTTCGTTTTCCTACATAAGATTTCGTTTCTCAACATGTGCCGTCGGCTACTGGCCTGCTTTCCTAAACGAACACACTACACTACTACTAACCATAACGATTAGTACAGGGTTACACATACATCCTGCAGGGTGCCGCATATTCTCTTTCAAAAAGATAAATACCCCGGATGTCACTCCTTCCTCCTACCTAATACCATTTCAAATTACATACATATGCTGTGCAAATCTATTTACTTACAACATACATGTTTATAGAAAAGCCCAGTTGATCGCTTGTTGCAACCGAATAATTGTTTGCAAATATAAATATTTTAGAAGTGGGAGGTGTTTTTACAACGCTACGTATCGCAGCCTGTTATTTACTATTCAACTTTCTCCAATCCTCCTTTTCAAATAGGGACGTCTCCAAATAAATTATTTACTCACAGATAAGGACTTGGGCAGAGTTTCACTACTTAGCAGGTTAGGACAGCTAGATTGCAAAATTATACAAGGAAAATGTCATTTCAGTAGGCTATCATTTTGTAGTACAGGGAAATCGAAAGCAATTTGTAAGTGGCTTGATTCAGCGACTTAACATATTGGATTAAATGTCATTTTGATTTTGGGGGCCAATTTGCTTCCTAAGAATTAAGTCTATTAAGCATAAAAATATTCATGAAAAGTTCCATTATTAACTATGCATCTATAAGCATGTCGTAGTATGTTTACTGTGCTGTGTGGTCTTATCTCGGAGTTATCTGGAAACCAAATATTATTATTACTGTCATAATGGTCTTGAAAAATGGCAACGGCAACAATTAAATGCAGTAATGCAGTCAGTCTTAGGTTTTCAATCACGCTTCATGAAAGTCCCGTTATAAACGTTTATCGTGTCTAGCTGACTCTATTGCCCATCCGAAGCAAGTTTATTATGAGCAGTCAAATGAAGTACAAATGAAGATGAGTTAAACATACATACATTTGTACTGTTCTAGTAATAACTTTAAGATCTTCGTCCAAGTCTATTAACAACATCGTTAAGTGTCTTCACCTGACTCTTGTGTATGTATCATAATGTGCAATTAGCGTATTCAAAATATATGCGGGTCAATAACTGAAGTATCTAAATGCAATTTATATTTCATACCTTCATATTATAATATAGCTAGGTATCCAATTGAGTAAATAATTTTAAGAGTTTGTCTTGTAGCTCAATGTGTTGAGCTTCATTTACACTGCTTTGACTACAGTTTTCCTACCGCTTATTTATGAGCGTTGAAGTATGCAAATTAGTAAGTTTAATTTAAATGTTACTCAATTACCCCTTGGGTTTCAAGGAAGGTATATAATATAAATGTATATTATTTGCTCCATTACTAACCATTTATTAGGAAAGTATAATAAGCACGTCTATTTGCAAAAATCATTTACACAGTATGCAATGCTCAATAAAAGAAGATATATAAAAATCTTTGTATATAATTTCCTATTATTATCAGTTACTTGTATAAGTAGGCAAACAAAATTAAGCGCACACATGACTTAAATAAAGAGATTTCCATTATAGTAGTAGAGTAGAGAGAGACAGAGACTGTTCAATCCTCGGATAGCCAGCCGGATGGATATGTACAGAGGTTATATACTAGTGCGGCTTAATAGCTCCCTTTTCTCTATCTAAATAAGTAGGTTCATCAGCTATAAATAGCTGACTCGTCAAACGAGGCATTCATACCAATGAAGCTCCTTCATCCTCATCATGATCATCATCTTCACCGCAGTTCCTCATTTCCAATTCATCTTATCCTTTTCGACTCTGTTTCTCTTGTGCTTTGCTTGAGGATGTTCATTGTTTTCCTTCGTCCTTACAGATCCTCTCTCACTCACTACCACGAAATGCACACCAACACACAACCTTACACTAAAGTTAAACCATCTTGCTGCATTGCCATTATCTCTAACCTGCCTAGTGCCTACTGTGCCGGTAAACGAGGCAGACATCACAAGTCATACCTCTCAAAGACCCAATGCATCCTACGTGTTGGCTCCTGACTTATCCTGATTAATATTATTAACAGCAAACCTAAAGGGAATTAAAACCTCTTTGTGTACATATCAGACGGGCATAACTTCTACTATTACTATACTATAGTAGCTCCCAATTGAATGTTTAGAACCCCTTTTAAACAAGAGTAGCGCTTTGAATTTGGATTAGAGTTGTGAGAACGGACATTCTGCAAAATAAGATATACTACTTCATATTAATTCTTATTTGTTGCAAAATAATATTTTGGGATTCTTTGCTATAAACTGTGCAATTGTAAATTCATACTCATTTCAGCTTGTAAATCCATCTGTGATCTGCGTACTCTTTATTTCATCACAATAATATTGTCCATTTTTATGCTACTTGTCGTAATACTAAT
>JABASI010002295.1:0-20266 GCA_019776505.1 Tomocerus nigrus
CGGCCGCCAATGCGGTCTCAAATCTGCAAGGAGTAGTCGGCGCGTTTTTCCGCGCCGAAAAAACGGCCAATATTCTGCAGTCTAGTTGGCGAATGTAAACCACCATTCTCTGCGGGTCCACTTTTAATGGGGATGTACCTATTTCTCCATTCCTGCCTAGTGACACCAGGATTGCTAGTAGTAAATAGTACTACAGACCTGTGGCGAAAGAGAGAGCGTACATCTCCAAGTGACGATGCATTACTATTACCCATCCATCTATACTCGTACTTAGTGGTCTTAGGCACATTTGGACCAATATAATTAATACAAGACTACACCACATGACCAGAATTTACTAGTTCTCTGATAATGCATTTCAGATTTCGAAAATGAAAGATTTTAAGTTTATGGGTGTGCGCGCAAGTGCAACTTGCATATGCAATTAGTGTCTGGAGTCAAAGCAGCGCCGACGAAGCCTATGTTCGGGTATTTGTGGTTATCATGGCCGCGCTGAGCTGAGATAAAAAATTCAATTCACGCTACAACAGCGCAGTCGCGCGCGCATATAGCATGGAATCCTAATTGGGCAGACGAAGACTATGTTCGACCATTTTGGGTTATCAGGGGCGCTGAGATTGAGAAAATATTCAATTCATGCTAGGACAGCGCAGTCGCGCGCTGGGTCTCATTGTCGGGTGCCTTCCAGTGGACCACCCGTGTTTTTCTAAGTGATGGTCTGGGGTGCTCAAAGGTATCCTGGTACATTTGAGCACGTGCTCAAAGGTATCCGGGCACATTTGAGCAACTGCTCAAAGGTATCCAGGTACTTTTGAGCACGTTCAGGTGCTCAAAAGTATCCCAGATCCTCCCCTACATTCCAATCAGTGACACTGTGTTCGGATTTGTTGGCATCCAATACCAATCGTCACCATTAAAATTCCCAGAAGTCCACACAGCCATATTTGTATCTAAAAGAGACAATTTAAGACCGAACTCATACTTTAACAATCACATTATTTTGACAAAATTTATATGCCATAATCAGTGTATCCCCTTCCACTGTCTCTGGGAGAAAAACACGACTGATAAAAATGTGGGTAAGGACAGTGCAGGTTGTAGAAAGGAAAATTATGAAAATGACAAGTTATAACTTAGGTGAACATTTGCAAAATTCAGAACAGCATAATAAAAGTAAATTAAATAAAAAATACGCTCATACATATATATTTAAGACTAAGTCAGTTTCTCCCTTTTTGCATCATTTTATCACTTTCTTCGATTCATCACTTTTCTCACAGTCTCCGAATTAGGTAGGGGGAATAGTAATAGGTGAAAAAGGCATACACCGACTATGATGTATTAAGGCCAACGTTCCAAATAGCGTTAGGAAAACTACACTTTGTGTTTCCACCAAAACCAAGAATTGATAACCTTAAAGTAGTAATGTGCGGGACCTTAGCGCCTAACGCCTAAAGTAGGGATTCCTATAGTTCATCATAGCCAACCTAATTATTGTAATGGCTTTTCAACTACAAGGACGTTGATAATCTAATGGGATTCTAATGACTTTATGGCTAAAACTTCGCTCGCGAATTGAGCAATTGCAGTTTATATCTTCTTCATAGACATTTTCTATGTGTATCCACAGTGCGTTTCTGAAATTACATCCGCAGCCACATTTGTCACACACGTCATCCTTTTTCAATTTATGCATGCAATCTTCGTATTAGTTTAGAGTGTGATCATTCTCAATTGTCTCCCACAAATGCCACACACGATTCGCCTCGATTCATATGATCCTTGTCTTGCAAAATAGACACTCATTTTCATACTCTACGATAACCAACAAACACATACTTCAATGGAATATGTTAAACCATATACAGACCGACTGTGCATTTCCATAATATTACAGATAGCTACTGTTGCATAACCCTCTGACACCTGACTTGACCATTCATGAATTTTTTGGACTTTGGTTTCCATATAGCACTGAGAAAAATTTCCCCATAACCTTAGAATTTTTTGTATTCGTCATAAATGAATCTTCCTGCTTATATTTTCAAATTCTCATTTTTTCAAGTTATTTTGATTCCCTCTTGGTTATCTACGTAAAAAATACCCTTCGCCCCCCATGGATCGATTGGTGGACAGACTGGGAATTATAATTAATTAATTACACGTGACGCGGGAACTTCATATCCGTTTATACGCTAAATCGATGGATGGACAAATCGGGTTATAATGTTTGTTGGGTTGGGATAGTCGGGCCCAGAAGGGTTAAGAAGTATTTTTATCAGCAATAATTTTATCGGTAGGTAATATTACCATGTTAGCGGAAATAGTAAGTAACAAAATTAAAGTAATTAAAGTTTATTCAACGAATTATTCTGCATTTGACGTTTTGCATTCTATTCACAAGCAAATGCACTCGATGATCATCACAGTTGTAGTTCAACCAATTCCTGGGATAAACGTTAACCAAAGCAATGCAAGGTCTTTCTTGAAATCTTATGCCAGATTCTTTGTTCCAATCCGAGTAATTTATCCTCTGATTTGTTGACATCCAATATAAATCTCCATTATAAAATCTCCCAGACGTCCACACTTTCATACCTGTTGCTAAAGTAGAAAACTCAGATGAACGTATTATCACTTTACCTTCGATATTACAGGGTCCGGCAACTAAAACGTCATGTGTATTGGATAGGCACTGTTTTAGACTACGCTACGTGTATTAAATGGGGACTGTAGCGGACGTAATAGCACTCCTAGGCCTATCTCACTGGTAAGGCCGACTGGAAACGAGAAATTTCGGTCCTCTAGTCTCGCTTCAAGTTTGCTTCAGTGCTGAAATGAGGCGTTTTTCTACTATTTCCTAGAATTTCCCTATTTAATAGACGTAGCTTAGTCTACAACAGTGCATATCTAATACACATGACGTTTTAGTTGCAGGACCCTGTACATCTTGCCGCTGTCTTAAAGAGCGAATTAAGTATAATGTAGAGTACCTATATAATATTATAGTGTATGGTATTTATGTATTAAGGCGAATTGTATTACGGCCAACAGTCGGCGAGGACAACTTTGGAACTGCCACCACATCATAAGCACAAAATGCATCCCAAATTAAATCGACAAAAATCGCACAAGACTAATATGTTTAAAACAGAAACACCCGGCCGTTTTTCGATCACATGACGCTGTAATTATAAACTATTAGAGCCTCCACTCAAAACTAATTTTGGCTCAAAACCATTCAAAACTGTCACTAGACACACCAAAATAATCAGTGTGTGTACATATTTTTAATAACCAAAATTTTAAGGGAGTACTCCTCCTCTGGGGGAAACTCAACCCCCCCCCGTGGGTTCCCCCACCTGTGATGCATCATGGGCATTTAGTTTTCTCCAAAAATACAAACAACTATTATGTTTTTTTAGTGTTTTGGAGTTCGTTTGTGCATTTCAGACAATAATTATATTGTAACTTTATTGTTTCTCGATGTTTAATCCGTAACTAGCACATTAATTCTATTTGTCTCAGTATCCTTGGGTGCTCAATTTGCCCCAAAAAGGCAAAACGGTACCTTTTTCCTCATTTTGATAGGCAAAAAGGTAGGCAAAACGGCAAAAAGCCATAAAGCCGCCTTTTCGATGCCCTGACAGCTATCAAGCAAGAGTCGAGGTATACAACTGTCTAAGTTTAGAGCCGTTATTTTTTTTACCCCACCTCACCGATTAAATGCCCTAGAGAGTGCCCAAGAATACAGTAGTGTATTAATGGTACAATTCTATTCCCATACTCTCAAAATTGACCTGAAAATTAACAGCAGTATTGTTGGGCACTCTTTACGATGCTTTGTAGGGTAAGATGGCCTGGAAAATTGTAACGGTTCTCAACTTCGGCAGTTTTATACCTCGACTTTCGGCAGTTGTATACCTCGACGTCGGGCAGCCGCATTCCTCGACGTTCGGCAGTATATTATGTACCTCGACTATCGATTCGGTAACTCTGTAGTCGTATATTTTGTACCTCGGCAGTTGTGTAATTGTGTAGCACCCCTCAGTTCAAAGCTAATGCAACTATGAAACTTTGTTTGATTGAACTAATGCAAAACTGGAACCTATGGAACCTCAAGCGCTAAGCCGCGAAGCACTGTTTTCACTTTCGGGTAAAGCTATACAGTAAAACTATTAATTTGTGAAATTCATTAATAGTTAGCAATGTTTTTTTCTTTTCTTTTCATGTAAATCCTAAGTTGTAAAGTATGGATGAGTATAAATTAGTATGCTACTATATTAGGATTTCTAGGATTTCATTTATACTGCAAAAAATAATATTATTTGCAGATGTTCGCATTACACCATGCACGGTGATGTTATACGATATAAAAAGATTTAGCCACTGAGGGTAATCACTATGGAGCTAAACAAACATTTAACCACATCTGACTATTCCATTTCCTATCCCCCGCCTGCTTATGAATAAAATTATTGCGTTCAATTTCCTTACTTTTTTTAAAATATGATAAGGATCTGAAACTAATTGCCAGAAAATTGTAAATTGGGTACCGGAAGAAAGCTGGAAATCTTTTTAAAAAGCTGTTGGGGTTGGGTTTGCAATTTTTGTTCTTGTTCGGAAGCAAGAGAGATTTCAAATTTATATCCTTTATTTCTTCCAAACCAGACCAAAAATGGCAAATCGAGCCCCAACAGCATGTTAAAGAGGTTTCCAGCTTTCTTCCGGTACCCAATTCCTAATTTCCGGGCCAGTAGTTTCAGATCCTTATCATATTTTCAAAAAAAAGTTAGTGGGAAATAAAATAGTTGACATGACATGCCTGTATCCTGGGAAATCGCACGTTAAAGCATATTTTTATATTTGGATGCAGGCATAAAATGTAGCTAATGTGTCTCTGGACTTGGCTCTATTATATAAACATTATGTAGTACAGGTTTCATAACAATATTTATTATATGTAGCCACCCTGCATGGAAACGGAAATCACTTTTATTCAAATAAGAAACATTTCCATACAAAATGCCACGAAAATCATTGTGGTTTACAATTTTATTATATAATGAAAACATTTCCAGGCATTTATTATATTTGAGTTAATAGAACAAAGAGCGCAAAACAATGAATACGGCATTCACTTCCCTCTTTCTTCATCGTTTTTAATTTAGTTATGGAATTCAGAAGGCTCTCCCAATTTCACCGATGTCCCCTCTCGTATTTTCAGCCTATAACTATTTTTATGGCTATGAATGCAACGTGGCAGGGCTTGGCAGTTAATAAATACGTGTCGTTNCTATAACTATTTTTATGGCTATGAATGCAACGTGGCAGGGCTTGGCAGTTAATAAATACGTGTCGTTTTGTCATTTGCTGATTGTTTATGCATTGCATTTGGCACAACAGTGTGGGGTGAATCATTTTTGAAGCTATTATATACACAGGGTTTACTTTTCCATTGAACCTTTAAATGGTAAAAAAATTAATCGGCAACAATGCAAATGATATATCTAGTGTAGTTTATTGGTTACTACATTTACGCCTTGTTTAACGAGGGGTGGCCTGGTATTTAAATCCAGATTGGAGGAAAACGACTCAATGTTCAGGAAAGCAACAGTTTTAAAATCTACCCGTGTTTCTCTATGCCGTGGAATTGTAGTAACATTTAAAAAAATGTAATATTGAGGGGTCAAAGTGGGGAAAATGTAGAGTGGGGATAGTCTGCACATTTTACAGCATATTGTACCGTTCATTTTTCACATTTTCCCAAGTATCCAACAAAATTGAGTGGGACATGGGAATCACCAAAACTTTGGACAATTTCTTAATGCTACCTACCAATAAAACTTGTTTCGCAGTTGGTGTCCTGCATTTCTGTTTAGGCTATAAAATTTAATACCTGCATTTCTTTTCAGCCCATTAAAAATTACATTCAAAATATTTTAGCTCTCGACAAAACATTAAACCCTGTTTATAGGTAGGCATGAACAACATTCAGTTGAGAGCTCCTCCACTTCTGTCCTGTCTGAGTTCAGGCTCTTGCCTGCAGCTTTGTGTTTTGAGCTGTGTATTAATTACAACTTACAGGTTACTGTACTTGATACAGAATGTCACACACATTTTTGCTAATATATATATATTCGTCACATTCGTCAGCTCATCTTCTCCTTTTGAACCAAAACTGATTTTTGACTCCCAAATCTTTCGTGTTGGAAACTAATATTACTGCCTGGTATCATTACAGAAAAACATTTCTTAGTACGTTCGAAAAGGTATTTTTACGAAAAATAAAAAGGAAAATTCTAAAAAGTTTCCGGCCTTTAAAATATATTTTCAGCCTTGCCTTATATTGTTTGCTTTAAAGTTTTAATAATAATTTTATTATTTTATGGATTGTTTACATAGTGACCCATTTAAAAGATATATATAGGTAGGTATTTAGATATTATACGGTAAAATAATTATATTTTCAATTGCAGCTAAATAGGTGATATAAGAGATGTCCAGAGTCTGAAGGGATCGGACGGAGCATGTTAAACTACCAAAACATGATCAAAGACTTGAGAAACTGACACACAACGCGCCACACGTAAGCGTCTTATTGTCCTGAAATACAGCAGCATCCGAAATAAAATACAAAATATATAGGTTATAGGGTTTAACAAACTAGCAATTTCAAAATATAGGGTTTTACTTTTTCGAAGATTTTGGAAAACAAAGTTTCAACAAACCAATACACATTTCATCATTGGATTTTTTTCATTGTAGTAGGTAATATATACTCCAGTCATTTTAAGAGTTCTATTATAAGCAACCAAACAAGCGAAGCGACCACCAAAGATTTTACTAATTAACAAATTAGCTAATTCATTACTTTTAAAGTTTCGACTGGGAAGTTAATAAAGTGGGAATTTCCCGTTTTTCCACAGGGGACAGACAGACAACATGGGTGGGGAAAAGGAAAATGAAACACAATGCACAAAAAAGGCCGTAAAACTGCAAGAATCAACTTTCTTGGTAGTTGTGGTTATTTAGATCAAGAGAGAGGATGATAATGAAAGAAGGAATTTTTTCATTTCCTATAGGAATTTCTCACTTCCCTGAAATTTCTCACTTTTCCAAATTTCCCACATGTCTATAAAAATGGAGTTGGAAATGGGAAATTATGAAACCGTGTGCACTGGACATATTTATATAAAACAATTACACGCCCCACATGATAAATAATAATAACTAGTGGGCCAATTGTAAGTCAATTAATTCTTATAATTTTTCGTATTGTTAATTTTGTTTCAGACAAGGAGCATTCTCTTCTACAATCAAATGGCAATATTGATGAGGGACGATTTCTCCAAACTGGAGACAGACGTTTGCTATTCTAGTAATCCAAGATGGCGACAACTTTCTACATTCAGCATCTGTCTGTCCATCATTTCAACTAACTGTCACGTAAATTTCTTACTTCCCGGACCAAATAATATAAAACGAAGGAAAAGCCATTATAATATAATGTCATCAGTTATAATATAATGCCATCAGCATCTCTATAATTATCTTTAGTTGAAACGACTTTTGAGTGTCTATCTATGTACATATAAGACGAATGTCAGGGTACGTTTAGCCTATTCATATTGAGTTCATCAACCCCGCCACAGCCAGGGAGTCGGAATTCTCGCAATAATTAAATTTTTGCAGCTAAATTTAGTTCTATGTGCCGTATTGTGTGCTTTACAGCAATTAGCTATTTTGTATAGCCATCAAAAAATATTATTCTGTAAGTATACTATATAATCATACAGAGGTAACTACTATATTGTTCAAGGACAGCTACTGTCCGGACTTCTTACAGAGTCGGATTACCCGGCTCTCATGCAAACACGGTGACCGTAGTAATTTGGGAAGGTCCCATCGGCGATAACCGCTAAGTCAACCGATAACAAACATCCTAATGGTAGTAACCTAAAACTAAAACAATAGTTAGCTAATTTGTATTTAGCTTCAGTAAACTATTTTATTATGATTATACATCATCATTTAATTTCCTATTATCTAATTTTAGATTATTGCGTATCGTCAAAGGTATGTCCTCAAGGGGAGACCAGTTATGTATGTCTGTAGGTAGCTTGACAACAAAGCAAAGCATGAAATGAAATGAAAAGACAAAAAGGTATCCGTCGACACTTTTATGGCTTTTAATGCTAGAAATTGGATTTCCAGAGCTGTAGGTGGCGTTGGGCATGGTCTGAAATCTACTTAGGGAGGTTATGGCTAGTTATTGTTTATGCGATGGTTAAGTATGTGTGTTTTCTAATGTCTGTGATATTCTGGGTATTGATGTTTTTGTGTCGAAATAGTATTCCCCCAATTGGGACAGTAGGAGAAGTTGATGGAAGGCAAAAAAGTGATCAAAGGGATGTTATGTAATTCCAGATCTATAATATTTCTTTGCTGTTCTTTCAGAAAATCAATCACGCTCACGGGCCAGTAGCCTGTTCTGAAACTAAATGCAGTGAAATTCATAGTTACGTAAGGAAAACCAAATAACGCTGAAAATCCACTGGGAATCCGTCCTGATCTGTATAGTCTTATAATATTTTAGACTAGATTTAGTCTTATGATATCTTGTAATATAACCGTTTTCTAAATATGGGCTCAGCTATGAAAAAATATTCTGCTATGAATTAAATTGGTATTGCTCGAAAGTAATTTATTAATACCGGAAAGTGTTTTGGTACCTATTAGTTGAAAGTAATTTGCTAATACTGGAAAGCATTTTTAGTATTTTTGTAATATTTGAAAGTATTTTTGTAATATTGGAAAGTATATTACTAATACTTGATTTTTTTTAATATTGGAAATCATTTTTATAATATTTGAATGTATATTAATTCTTGAAAGTATTTTTTTAATATTTTGAAGTATTTTTGTAATATTTGAAAGTATTTTGGTAATACATGAAAGTATTTCGGTGATACTTGAAAGTATTTTTTAATATTGGAAAGTATTTTTGCAAATAATACCGGAAAGTGTTTTGGTACCTATTAGTTGAAAGTAATTTGCTAATACTGGAAAGCATTTTTAGTATTTTTGTAATGTGAAAGTATTTTTGTAATATTTTAAAGTATTTTTGTAATATTTTAAAGTATTTTTGTAATATTTTAAAGTATTTTTGTAATATTGGAAAGTATATTACTAATACTTGATTTTTTTAATATTGGAAATCATTTTTATAATATTTGAATGTATATTAATTCTTGAAAGTATTTTTTTAATATTTTAAAGTATTTTTGTAATATTTGAAAGTATTTTGGTAATACATGAAAGTATTTCGGTGATACTTGAAAGTATTTTTTAATATTGGAAAGTATTTTTGCAATATTTGAAAGTATTTTGGTAATACTTCAAAGTATATTGTTAATAGTACTTAAAAGTATTTTTGTTAAATTTGAAAGGATATGGGTAATACTTAAAAGTATTTTTGTTATACTTGAAAGTATTTTGGTAATACTTTCATACACAAATCGATTTCCGTGCATCTAGTATTACGTGCATATTCCGTACATACACTGTTCAGTGCATCTAGTATTCATTTGCGGAAACCACATTTGCGTCCACGCGTCCATGCAGTAATTTCCGAATCCGCTTTAGACTTTATTTGGCACAAATCTACCTGGCTTTCGTGAAGTTGAATTTCAAATTAATTTTGGGCTGTAATACAAATCTACGGATTATTTTTGCTCTTGATCTCCTTTTAGACTGTAGATAAGCCAAAAGCAAATCAGCAAGTTTGTCCTCACTACTATCCTGTTTAGTTAATACCTAGACATAAGGTCTATAGTAAAGTTTTCATTTACGTCTTAAAAATGTGTAATTATACACATAAATATACACACGTAGGTAATTTAAAAATATCTCTTCCTTTGCTATGCAAATTTCAGGGCAACTCTGGATGGGTATGGATGAGGCATGTTGTAATTTACATTTGTTCAATATGCAATTTTAGGAAAATACTGCGTTTGAAACTTTAGAATTTTTACTTTCAGTGTTGGGTCGTAGGTAAAACGCATTTTCGTCAAAATAGACAAAATATCCCGTTCAGAATGTTTCAAAAAGTGAACAAAATGGGTAAAATATAACTTAGGGCAATTTAAAACTTAAGACTTTAAAACGTAACGTTATGGCTTAAGCCAATGTTGCAAAGTAAAGCAGTTTAAAGTTTAACTGATTACCTTTATGTATATTTCAAAATGTTATTTTGACAATTATAGGTCCTCCGTTAATTATAAGTTCGCAACTTTGCTCGTAACACTATTTAGCACACATTTTAGAACTTGCATGTCCCTTTGGCCTCAAAATAGTTAAATTATAATTCGCAATAATCAGTACCATTGCCATCACCATTACCACTCAGTACCAAAGACATCATTCTTAGGTAAAGAATGCTGTAACGTTATTATTACCCTCGTCATTATCATTCAAAGAAGGAATTGGCCATATTTATGTGCACAAAACAAACCGCTGCACGGTCCCTTGGCTAGAACATGTTAGTTACAAGGGATCAAGAAATCTGCTTCAAATATCAGTGCCATGCATACAATATTTAGTATAGACAGTGTAGTAAGTTAAATGACATGAGGAAAGATTTTAGATTACGGAAATCCACATGGCATTATATAGTATAGGACATGTTGAACCCTTCCGATCTTTCACTACGCCTTTAACATGTACACTGTAATATTAGCTTAATTTTGTCCGATACATCTAGAAGGCGCTTCTTTGATAAGCACAAGGCTGACTACATTTATTGACAGTTATGGGTGGTATGCCACCCTCTTTCTGTAAGTAGGGCTTTAAAGAGGGTACCATTTAGTAATCATTTCAGTTAACTCTATAGATCACCGATTGCTCGCTTCAAGTGTTTTTGTAATTTTGTTTCAAATTAATTAATTTAATAAAGACTGGCATATATTTCTTCCTAGTTTCCTCTAGTTTCCTCTGGGCTCTGGGCTTATTTAATTGAATTTTAATACTTCGTTATCTAACAGCCAGAATGCAGAACAATAAAAAGGAGAACGAATTAAAAAATTGATATTATCTGTATAAGCTGCAACTCTGTCATTATAACTTTATAACCACAATAAGCACATATACATATATTGATGATTGAAACGGATTAAATTTCGTATGCTGGGGATACATTTTTTGGTTTTTCAAAGAGAATAATCGCCCCTAGACATGCATATTTAAACAATAATAATCAGAATCATCAAATAAATTACCAAATAGCTAAATATCTATTTTAAATTTAGAATTGTAATCGTCGATGTAAATAATCCTATACACAAATACCTCCTCATAATATATCATTATATCATGACGGTATAGGTAATCATAGTAATATAATAAACCTCAATATAACAATAATACAAGTATTCACTCAAGGTAAAAATTGAGAGAATACATAGAAAGCAAATATTGAACACATTTGTACTACGCAAATGCATTGTCTTTAAATTACACTTAATATATTGATTTTAAACGTGCATATGCTGTACTCATTGTGGTATTAATGGTGGTGGACTGTATGAAAATGTAATTTTGGAGACGGGTTTTTGTTCTTAATATGATTTCTGTAAGAGAATTATATGATTTCTTAGACTGTATTATTTAATAATTATGCCATTTAGTCTAATTAAATTTACAATCATGTTATACATATATATTTCTACAACCTCTATCGCAATAAACAGTAAGAGTTTGTAGAAATTCAACCTATTGGATGGGTAAGATATTCCCAAATTGTAGTCATCATAATATCATTGTTAATTAAAATTTAAATGTAAGTGTAGGGTAATGGACTGTATATTTTGTATAGGTACCTAATTACAGTATGATTATATAGTGTTGAAGAAACTCAACCAATGGGCCGGATAAGGTGTTCCCATGCCAAATTGTTGTTCGTTGAGTTTTAATTTTTAAATTACATTTCGTTGATGTCTATCATTTATTTTTATTTGGTTGTATAAAATTCCAGGATACTTTCTTTTTAGCAAAATGTTATTTAATACCGACATTTTAAACATTTAATGTGTATAAAAATACGTAAGTAAATAGTATACCTATGTTTAATTTATTGGATACCTAATACTGAATAAGGTGAAACCATCCATTTTCTGCCTTTATTTGAGTTACTCTACATAAGAATCTTTGACGCATCATAATATTTTTTATTTGGCTGTTTACATTGATTAATAATTACAACAAATTTGTATATTAGGTTTTCATTTAATACCAAAAGTATTTTAGAAACATTGGTGTTTGTATCTGTCGTATTAAAACGAAATCAATAAAAGCACGTGAATTTTAAATAAATGCCAACCTTCGCTGTTATCTGACAAAATACTTCTCTTGCCACAAAATCTTCAGATCCAGGCAGTGACAGTAATAGAATATCCTATTTAGATATATTAACATGTGTAAAATGCAATTATCGTCTCTAATGACAATACTGACAATGGTAATAATTAATATTAATTATATACCATACGTTTTTATGCTATGCAATATACTCTTTACAGACTCTTTACAGACTCTTCTTCTTTACGTAAGAAATCAGGACGGTTTGTTTTATTTCGGAGCAGTATTTATTTTATACCGAAACACAGTTGCTTATTTATCACTTACGTCGAAGACCAGGTCAAATGCTTGAGAGGCATTTCATTTAGGTACCTACATGTCATCAATTTCCATATAATATCAGTAAATATAGATTCTATTTCCTACCCGTTGTGGCAGTAGTAAAGTATTTTTGCAAAATAAAAAATAAACATTAAGGGATGGAACAGAAAAAATAAGGCTTTAAGCAACGGAGAAAGGGTCAATCTTTAGCGATGACGAGGACGAACATTGGCGGGTAGGCCATGGGATACCGCACGGTGACGTGTGAGAGCATCGCGGCGAGACAACTGCGTGCCACAAAGATCACAGACAAAACGAGGACCAGCTTTCACTTTGCAGCGGTGACGAGCAGACTTATTAGTATGAGATCCACCTATAAATCAATACAGAAGAAAGTCCAAATATCAAAAATTGAAAACAAGTCGCAAGTATCAGCAACAGCAGTTAACGGAACAAAAATAGACACAAGTCCTGCTGTGAATGTCATGTGATTTACAAATAGATATATGGTTCAGAAGTCAAAAAGGACGTACCGCAAAATGCACAGGGTCCTAAGGGCCGAACAGAGAAAACCACAATGTCAATAGGAGAAAGTTTCTTGGACTCTGAAACCATCGGCGAAACCAGAGGATTTGAGAGTCCAACAGAAAGTCCAAAGTCCGCAGCGACGACATTAGAAGGAGATAAACGCGAAGGATTGGAAGCTAACACCCGTGAGGAAGACGGAACATCTACTCGTCGGATTTTAATTGTCAAGCGACTCAAATCTTCCACGGCTTGACGTTTCAAAGCCGACTCCTTGATTACATCACTGTTTACTTGCAAAACGACATCAAGGGAACACGTCTGAACGGTGTCAATAGAACAAGCTGCAATTAATAATGAAAAAGTTAGGCAATAAATAGCAACAAAAATGAAAAAATAAGTTAATTTATGGGTTTGTTTGGAAAAATTAAAACTGAAAAGGTCAACTTTTGAAATCACGGCACCAAAAATAATTGCAATGCATTTTAAGATATAATTCTAAATTCTTACTCTTCAACAGAATAGACGGGAGGTTACTTCTTTCACCCTCTTCGTCAACATCAGCAGTTCTACCCGGTTCTAAAGGATCTACATCAACATCGGTTTCATCCCATTCTCCATCTGTAACAAACAATTGTACTTGTATTTTGTAATAGGGAATGTATGATGTAAATGTCTAGTCGTTTATACCCCTCCCCCTCCCCCTACATGCAAAATAATTCAGTACATAGAAAAAAAAGTATGACAATTGTAATGCAAATGCACACCACTTAAAAACTGTAAAGGGGACTGGACAGATTCAGCAATTTTCAGGTCATTGTTGTGAAATTCAAATAAAAGTCTTCTAATTAGTCGATATTTTTTATGCATATTTATTCGTTTTAGGCACTTGGGGGACTTGCCATGGTGGGATAATTATATTTTTACGCGTCAGATACAATAACTGGATTCGGTACAAAAATTAAACATTGATCTGAAACGCAACACATTACTGATCCCGCCCCTAAAAAATAACTACCCGCAAATCGACTCAAAAATGTCTGAAACAAAACAATAATAAGGCTAAATCGAGTTTTGTAAAGACTTGTGTGAAACTTTATTCAAGTGACAACATAGGCCCATCAAAAACACAGCAAAAGAATAAAATGTGTACAAATAAAAGATGTACATGAAATCACACATCGTTTTCCAAATAATGATAATGATAATGGGATAAAACTTACGATTAAAATCCATTGGAGGAACAAAAACAGATTCGATTCTTTTGTCATTGGAATTTATAACTGAAAGAACATCTTGTTCATCGCTTATATTAAAGTTTGATTCATTGGCAAAATAGCTTTTGTATCTATCTGTATTCTCTAAAGTCTCAGACGCATGGTTGTCACTTAATTCTTCTCCTACAACATCAGATTCATCATTGATGCCTTCAACTTTTATGTCGTTCGTCAACAGATATCCATCAGATGCAAGTCTGGAAATTCGTTCGTTTATTTCCAGGGAAGACTTTTCTATCAACTCTTCTAACATTTTGCTAAGCTCCATTAACTGCCCGTTGATTTTGTAAATATTTTCTGCCGACTTGAAACATTTCAGGCAGAGTGGGGCCAAATGCTGGTCAGGACGGCAAACAGACTCGGCATACTGTCCATTGATTTTGTCTTCTAAATAGTTTCGGCTGCATCCAACAATATCTTGATAATTGTTCTTTTTCAGGTTCATATTAACTTTGCTGCTTCTTTCGACGGGAGTCAAACAGAACAAGCAAGGACTTCCTGTACGTGAATTAAATTTGTCCATCGTGTTGGTTGTTGGTTGTTGAGGACATGAAGTTGTCTGTCATTATTTAAAAAAGAGGAAATGAAATGTCAAATAATTATAATAATTATTGCCACCCAATACATTTAATACTGGAAAATGTAAATTAACTAAATATTTTTTAACCATTACTAACAAATGCAATCGTTTATTATCATTAGTCAGTGGCGTAGCCAGGAATTTGGGGGTGCACAAGGCTTAAAACAATTGTAAATGGTTCAAAAACATGGTCAAGAGAAAAAACTTGTGATCTTGCATAAGTAAAAAAAATCCTTGAAAAATTGCACATTTCGCGAGAAGCGCGGAAATTTTTTCGTATTTTTTGTATTTTCAAAATATTTACTCTTATTCTAGGATTTTGGGGGTTGCACGTGCACCCCTCCTAAATACGCCACCAGTCTATAATATTTGAAAAAATGAGATAGTTTTACCGGACGATAAAAAGTGTGTTCAATCCAGTGTGTACCTTTATAACCAACAACTAACTTTTGAGGCTCCAGTGGTTCCACTGACTGCTGACTGTTGACAGATTATACATTTTTGTTTATTTTTTCTAAGAAAATATTAATTACTATTTATTTTGCTTCTTTGGATATCCCCCTTGAAAGGTTGAAAACTCGCGCTTTAAAGCTTTCGCGGCTTGGTACACAACTGCCGAGAGAATTGCATCTCTTCTAAACAAAATCTCAAATTGTCTTTGAGGGTTTTTGATACTAGTCTTCAAGTGATTCAAGTCTTCACTTACAGTTTATAAGCTGCCAAAAGTTTCATGCATGCAGCTAGAGTTTCGTGGCGGTGGCGGTACACAGATTTACTAAAATCTTTCCCTTGCGCCTAGCTGTTGGCTGTCAGCTGTATTGAAGTTTTTATGCTGCTGTTTTGTCATTTGTGAATTGTTTATAAAAGTGTAATAATAAAATTTCGTTTTTTCAGGATTTTTGTTTGAAATTCGACTCCTATTGCAACATTGTAAGTTGACACATATTTATACTATCACCCTTTCGATCGTCATTAAAACTGAAAACTTATTTGCTGATATTCTATAAAATCAAAAATATATCTCCAATAAAATATTTGTTTTGCTGCTTTTAGATTTGCTCCGGATCGTATCAGTTTAAAGTTTAAATTGCATAATAATGAGACCTAAAATAATTGCACGGTGTACGAAGACATTGGCCGAATCAGCTGCCGAGAAAGGGATTCGTATAAATGGTCGGCGTGTTGGAGATTTCCGGGATTTTAAAATGAAGTTTGGAAAAAGTGATGGATCCTGTGAAGTTGTTTTTGAGCCCGGTACAAGGGTTTTTGTTCAGGTTAGTGTTGATTAAAATATCTACACTTCATTGCGATTAATAATTATCGTTTTTTCTAATATTAAATGCATACTTATTACTTGTGTGCAGATTTCAGCGTCTGTTGGAGAACCAATGGATTCTCGGCCTGGTGAAGGAGCTTTAAGTGTTTCTGTTTGGATTTCCCCATCCGCAACTGGAGAAATGGTTGGAGGTGGATCTCAAAAGCCTGCTATTATCGCACGAGTTATAGAAAGAATTTTTAAAGAAAACAAGGCCGTTGACTTGGAATCTTTGTGTATTAAGTTTGGAGAATATGTAAGTTTTTATAGTGAAATAATGATTAATATAATTCGTTTGCAGAAAATCTCACTTTTTCATAGTATTTATAATGGCTTAGATGAAATATCTGTTTTGTGTGTATTATATTGTTGGTATGTACATATATAAATAAAAGCTAATTTTATAACCTTTCCAGGCTTGGATTTTGAGGGCGGATGTACATATCCTGGACACAAATGGATGTTTAGTTGAAGCTGCTTCTTTGGCTGTTTTGGGCGCTCTTCTTACCTTTCGTCGTGCACAAGCCAAGATAGATCCGGACACCGATGAGCTAATCGTTTACCCGATAGAGGAATGTACTCCAGTAAAACTTCATCTATTTCATCTTCCGATGATAACATCCTTTGCATTGCACGAGGAGGGCAGCATAATAATTGCTGAACCCGACTACGAGGAAGAAGAGGTAAGCTGAATTTATTAGTAGGTACTATTAATGAAACTAGAATTTCTAGCATGACTTCAACACGTTTCGTTCTACAGAATACACATGTAGTTTTATGGTTGCTTTTGACAGATATTCGTTGGAAAATTGACTATCGGTGTGAATGATAGCAAAGAGATTTGTTTTCTTAATTTAACCAATCAAATTGATCCCAATATTCTGATGGAAGCCACAAAACTCGCAGAAGCCAAGTGTTTGGAAAGAATAAGATGGCTAAAGAATCTAATTAAAACCGTCGATGAAAAGAGAAACATTCCATCGTATTTGGTCCCCGAAGACGAACGGAAAACTGGAACTGTAATTGATGCTTCAGAAGTGAAGACTCTTCTTGCTAAGTTAAAAGTTAAATCCGACTTAGCCAAAAAGAATGTCGAAGCCATACTTAACCCAGATGACATAGTACTTTTGTAAAAGAAATTATATATTTTTGATTAAACTGTATCATTAAACCACAATTTTCAAATATATGCATTTAATGCATAAGTCAAGAGCTGGGCCAGTATAAAATCCCTGAGTGTGCAATGCATGAACTTAAGGTAGGTATGTAATATAATATATTATGTGTATAGTAGCTGTTATTTCCATTGAATCATTTAAAAACTTTTTTGGGTTTTCGATATGTTTGGATATCCGGATTTTTTTTGAGGGAACTATGAAACGTTTTAAAGGAAAAATGTGAATGCAGAGTTTGCAGAGTACCTACCAGCGAAAAGGCCAAAACGTAGAAATATAAGACTATATAAAATTGCTAAGTTATAAAATGAAATCGAACGTATTTTGCCCCAGTACCCCGAAAATTGAACAGGAAGATTTTAAATTACCAATTTTTGAATTCGTTGATAATTGAAATCAAAATCATTCACACTATGTTAGTTTAGCCTATTTGTACCCAAGCATACACTATACACAATAAATTAATGATATATTGCAAAGCAGTTTTTCTAAAGTGTATTGGAGTCCCATTGCATTTAAACGAATTCCGCATATCTACAACTAAATACTAATACATTTTGTTCGCCTTCATGACACATCAGTCGAAAACGGGAATGTCTAAGACAAAATATTATTATAAGCTTCCACTAGTTCCACTTCCACTATGTATATGCATATTAATATAAAGATTTACAGGGAATTAGTGCCACACCATTCTCAATTAAAAAAGGAATAATTGTTCTTGTTTTTATGTATAATTTTAACGCATTTACTTAAAACTTTTCAGGAATTCCATTGACTAATCCAACAAATGCAATTTTACTTTGTCAGTTACCGCCTCCACGAGCTAGTGAATTTGGTGTGCAATGTTTACAATAAATAATTCTGCCAAATTCGAAACTTTGTGAATTAAAATCGAAGTCCAGACGACCAGAAAGCACGTGGTCAAAAATTAATTTAATGGAACGTGATTTGGATTTTGACTACCCTTAATAAGATTAAAATTAAACGGACAGACAATAAGAGTTTACAAAAATAACATAGCAACATATTAATAAGTTATTTGAATGAGACAATTGCATATTCAAAAATCTGAATCTTCAATTTCAGAAAATACTTCTTCCAATTTGACTTCTACTTTGACGTCAAGATCTTCCATTTTGTCTTCATGTTGAACAGATTGTGAACTGAGCTCGTCTTCAGATGAACTTGCTGGCTCATATTTTAAATCTCCTGACAATTTTCGTTTACTCTGCCTACTCGATCTTTTTTTGTTATCTACGTTGTTATCAAACTCGGATAGGCAACTGTTTACGGTGTGTACTTCCCCTGTGTGGGTCAATTTATGCTTTCTCAACATTGCGTCAGAAGAAAGAATTTTCCCACACACTTCACATTTGTATGTGCTATCACCATCACCGATATGAGACATTTTCTTGTGTGTCGTAAGAAGTCCAGGAGCAGAAAATGATTTGTCGCACAAGTCACATTTAAAGGAACAAGAGGACTCCGTGGAGTGTGAAACCAAATGTGTCTTTAAATGTTTCAAAAGTTTATAACTCCTGTCACACATATCACATTTGTATGGCCTTGCTTCATCATGGGTAATTTTATGACGATCGAGCCCTGCTGCACAGGCAAATTTCTTCCCACAAATATCACATCCAAATTTCTTTTCCTTTGAATGCTTCGCTTGCATGTGCGTTTTTAAGTTGACTTTGACTGAAAAAGCAGAACCACACAATTCACACTTAAAAGGTTTCTCTCCAGTGTGCGAGCGAGTATGAAGTTTTAGTACACCCGAACCGGAGAATGACAGTCCACAAGTTTCGCACTCAACCGTTGGCTTCCAGCATTCGTGTTTTTGCAAAATTGAATAGCGAGAAAATTTCTTTCCACATTTTGAACATTCAAAGCCAGAAGTGCTGTCCAGAATTTTTTGAAAATTGAATTTCGCATTCGTTTTCTCCTTGGACCGAATTTCGGAACCTAAATAAACCATGCATCAATCAGGAAATTAAATTGTAACATTATTGCTGCTAATAAATAGTTAGAACTGTGAGCTGTTTAGACATTTATAAATTTAATGTTGTGAACAATTGAAAATAGTCACAATTAATCTCTTATTGATTAATTAATGAATTCATGATGTCGTGACCTTCACTCACATATAATAACCACAATGTATCGTTTCAGGGAACAAAAAGCATACCTTTTTTTTGGAAAAAATAAGAAACCAATCCCCAATCATAAAAAAGCAATGCCTTTTTGCGTTTTTGCGATTTGCTTTTTATCTGCAGGTATATAAAATAAAAGGCAAAGGAGAAAATTATCGATTGATAACCATAAATTACTCGTAAATATCATATAATTGAATGTTAATCCCCGAGACACAAATGTTGGAACCGTGAACTTTAAGACGGTAATTAATTTTTACAAGCATATTGTTGCAATGCAAAAACGGACTGAATGTGTGATTCTATAATTAAGCAAGCTAAAAAGCAAAAGGAAGTCCTTTCTACTTTTTTTTGCCTTGCTGTTTTACAAAAAATCAAAAGAGGCCAAAGAAAAAAAGCTAAAGTATCTTTATTCACTTTTTGGCACCAGCTGATCAACCAATTGAATCAGACTTTAAACTTTTTAAGGAAATCCATCCACCCCTCCAGTCTGCCGTACTTTACACCGGGCCACAGAACTATCCCGCAAGCAATCCCCTAAAAATCGCATGATAGGGGGG
>JABASI010002296.1:0-20264 GCA_019776505.1 Tomocerus nigrus
ATTGAAAACATGTGACAGCGTTTCAGATGAAAATTTAGAAAATGTTGGAGGGTTGTGGGGCTCGTGGATAGTTTATCCGTCCATGTCAATCAATTTGACATATTTTCATCCACTACACATCCAGCATTTGCTTTCTGTCTTCTGTGGGAAAACACACAGCTGGACCAAGTCTTACCAACCTTAAGTATAGAGGGAGAGATGAAATTAGGTAGATAGAGCAAAGTTCTTTGTGCATTTCGATTCGTTCTTGTCAATTGCAATTTGATTGCAAAATGAGACAAGACAAGATGATGAATAATGTCCGTGTGTGATCAGATTACTATATGTTATGTATTTTTTACTGTTAGCGTTGCCCTTACAGTTCAGTTGATCCGAGATGTCTAATGTTCTAATGTTACACTATATTGCATTGCATTGCGGTGACGGTTAGGAATGGACAGATCTTCTACAATAGCAAAACTCACGTTATGTTTATGTATCTCATACTCTGGGATTTACTGGTTATAATAGTAGAAATTAGCAATTCATCTCCTTTTGCATATTGACAAAGGTAGTGCATAATGGCAGTCAAGCTGAGAGTTGAACCTAGTCAACCTTACTCTTATTGTTGCACTAATTGACTCTCAGTATAATACAATTCACTCCTCTATCTATCACTATCTTTATACTGTGGCTTTTTCAAATCAAAATCGATTTATCAAAGAATATTTATTGCAAAATCTTATAGTTTATACAATTTGGTGATTTCAAGAATATGCCTCTATAGTTTATATGCTACAGTGGCATAACATAATAACTCAATTAAGCACCAGGGATCGGGAATGTAATAATAAAAAATATGTAAGATAATTTACACGCTTACTTCATAAAATATTAACCAAGAAGCCACAATATAATAAATCTCGAGTATCAATTATTGTTTCCTACTACCAATAGTAGGTCCCAAAATGTGGCAACGCAACGAACGTCGCAACAACGTCGCATTATGGTTCCAGTATTTTTAATTTGCATTTACATTCATAATATTCACATTTAATTTGCATTTGCATTCATATTCCCATTTAAGTTACATTCATATTCACATTTACAATCTGTAACCCTAGATGTTTGGTTATTTATTAATCTTTATGATTCTAGATTGATGATAGTATAATTTTTTTAAAAAAAATTGCAATATGCAGTTGCATAATTATTACAAAATGCTCTTAGAAATGTAAATGTTCAGACATGGAAAACTACTGCACTGTGTAGTAAAATTAAGTTCTTCACTAGGGAACTAAATCGGTGAATACGGTGTGTGTAGTGTTTTGTAATTATTTGAAATAGGATCGTGTACATGTGTAAGATGGAAGTATCGAGTAGAATTATTTTTTCTTGTGAGATTGTCTATAGCTGTAAATATGATTATAATGGACATTTAGTTAGATTTATTATCTGCATGCATCATTGCATGGCTCAATGGTTTCTATTTTCATTTAGCAAACTTTATCTGAGAGATCGATGTATGGCTGTCTTTTCTAACCGTTGTTTTCTGCTCTGTACACTCTCACGTATATAGAGTAGAGGAGATATGAGATCAGAGCAGGCAGGCAGGAGTAGAATAGAATGTCACGGAAGAATTGACAGATTTCATTCACCGAACGAAAACTGTTGATTTGACATGACCAGCATTAACTCTTATCTTTTATGATGGCCAAGAATATTTATAAGTCCCGTCGTGACCATTTTGTTAAAGTATTAAACTTACACCAACCAACCAACTAGTACAATTGACTACCTCTTTTATTACACGAGCATTATTATAATACACTCAAAACTATATCAAGTAAGGTGCACCTTTGATTTTCAATATTTCAATGCGTAGCGTAGTAATTTCTTATAGACATCCATTATTTCTTTGCGCATGAGTCCCGAGAACTTCAAGCAGTAAAACCACATTGGGGCGTAAGGAATGTCCAAATTCCAAAGGGATTTCTAGAAAAAGTTTAATTTTGATGAATAGATGGAAATTTTTGGGGTTTAAATGGCCCTTTGCTAATTTCGGTTATTTTTAATCTAAAATTTGAATTTTTATGAGGCATAACACAAAAAATAGAAATTTGGCTGTTTTGGCTGGGAAGGATAGGGTTAGCCCCGATGCTCTGCACCCTTCAAATCCTTTGTGCCCTTTTCACCCTTCAATCTCACGATAACGTCTCAGATTAGTGGATGTCTATTTCTTTGCAGTGTGTGTTAGTAGACTAATGGGATTGAAATCCCAAGCTATCCATCCAATGACTTTGCATTTCACCTGACAAGTATCAATGGATTTTTCTATTCTAAGGTTACGCTCCTACTCTATAAAAGTTGTAAAACCTTTTTCACGTAGTATAATATTGCTCCGTTAACATTCACAGCAGAACAGATACAGTTCTCATATTATGATTAACAGACGCTTGTTATAGTTGTGAATTTGTGAATGATGGAAGTAGGATCAAGAAGAAGATAACGTGGAGATGTTAACAGCTCTGAATAATGTTTTGCAATAGAAATGAATTGGACTGACATTATAATAATAATATTGCGTTACAATTACGGTATTCCCTCGTTATGCTGAATTTCAATAAACGTTGACGTATTATTATGAGTGATACAGTTTGCGCTTTGTAAGTGTCGTCGTCGGAAAATTCAGTCGGTCATTATGTTAGCTCAAACTTCAAACATACAGTACATTGCCATATTTACACGCACTACTTTCGGCACTAAAGAAATTTTATGATAATGATCTTGTAGAAATTATTTTATATCTATGGTTGTGATTTTCGGGCAAATGTCAGTCAGGAAGCTCATAATTTAAGGTTGGTGCGACTGGGGACAGCTGCGTGTGTTTTTCAACCCCACCAGATACTAAATACGTTTATCTCTACTGGATGAAAATGTGTCAAGTTGATTGACATGGACAGATAAACTATCCAGGAACCTCACGACCCTCCAAAATTTTCTAAATTTTCATCTAAAAGGCAGAAAAACGTGTCGCATTTTTTTGTGTGGCTCAAATAAAAATGCGCGAAATGCCTTTTTGCAGTAAAAACATGTGATAGTGTTTCAGATGAAAATTTAGAAAATGTTGGAGAGTTGTGAGGCTCTTGGATAGTTTATCTGTCCATGTCAATCAACTTGACACATTTTACAGATTCAGTTATTTACTATTTGGTGGAGTGGGAAAACAAATGTAACCGGGATCAAGTCACACCAACCTTAAAGTGTAACTTTAATAGCTGCTGACATGTTGACGGGTGTTATGCCTATCTAGAGAGTAGTAATAAAATATTTAACAAGGTCAATGTTAAGACACACGTATGTCAACTTGTTGGAATTTGGATTTTAATTGTTGTCATTATTTTTTTCTTTGCAGAGCAACAAATAACAGGACAGTAAAAGAAACGGCGACTCTGGAGTTGAGTTTTGTCAATTCACATTTACAGTTACTACGAGAGCAATTAGCGGAGTTAAATGGATGTCTGGAGGTATACCAGGGCCAAGGGTGAGTCAAGTTTACACAATAACTCTCCTTTTATGTATCATTACTCTTTTTATAGCACCCACACAGAAAATCCTAAAACTATCTCGCAAAATTATACGATCCCATAATAAAATAATAAGCCTGTCAGCAAAGTACAGTCTTGAAGGAATCCATTCTCCGTTATGTGAAATTATAATTATCTCTAAATACACAAAACATAAAATGGTTAAACTACCACTCATGGTGTTCTGAGACGTGTACAATAAGCCAGTAACAAAATTTTACAACGGGAAACCTACAAATAATCATTTAATACTCTAAGGATCATATAATATTAATAAGGATTTCATTTTGTACATAGTACATAGTACGTGAGCGTAAGAATCCCATTTTTTATACTCTAGTAGTTCACGGAGAGCTGGCAAAGCATTTTAAAAGAAATAAACTGCATTTATTTCTATCATTGGCTGCAATAAACAGTTATTGTCGACTAGCGACTTTCATAACTTTATTGTTTTATGTGCAGTCTAATAGGAAAAGTAAAGTCAAGAAAACACGTAATAGCCATATACAATGGAAACAAGTATAATGTCAATGTTACGGCTGCCACATTGACAACAAAATCTCATGCCGCACTCCCATCAACCGTCTTAGAGAGCCAATTAACCAAGTTAAAGTCACGTCGTCAACACTATTATTATTACTAAATTGCAACTGAGCCATTATAGCCTCATGCTTAAATTCCTCTTTATTAGCACTATACTAACATAAGCAACAGAACACTATTACTAATTCTAATGGGAGGAGAAACGTACAACGTATCAACGTACGCTTATGTACGGGCTCGCGTATAAACTTATATACAATGCATTTTACAATAATTTTACAATTTTTGAGTGTGTATTGGTGGCTAATTACAGCTTTAGTAGAATTTTATTATTACCCAGTGTATTCGCTTTTTTACAAAGATTTTAAAATCTTAACAGCATTTCGCATGCGCGAGCAGAGAAACACTATTTTGTGACCTGTGGAGCCTTATTTATAGAAATTATCTAAATAAGTATGTAAGCTAGATGCATTTGTGTGAATTTTACTCACATTAAAAGTTGTGAGCGCCAAGGGTATATAGACGGGCTCGTATTCTACAGTAAAGTTGACAATTGTTCATAAAATTCTTGCCTACAATTTAAGACTGAATTTAATCACTCCATTCAACGTTAAAGTAATAGCTCATACAATCAATCTGTGCTAATAGTACACTATTATTGCAAAATATCGGCAATTAGACAATGTATAAGGTAGGGTTAACAATTTAGCCATACCATAAACTACAAGTCATACATAGACAGAAATTCCTTTGCGATTTAAGCTCGTGTCTAAATTGCCAAAGGACAAAGTTCCACAGGGCAGACAAAAATAGGCAATTCAAAATACAAACATCCTTCATGCTTAATTAATTCGTAAATAGAAGTCGAAGCTATTATCCTCTAATATTTACAATCGTGTAGCAATCTCGCAATCTCTGCCATTTAGTTATAACTTGACTTGACATTACGCAACACACAATTGACTTCCTCCACTAATCTTGATCTATTTATCTCTGCTAACTGTTGCACAGTCTGTCATTAGATTTTACATTACTATAGTCTCTGCACGCAATTGTTAGCGCAGAGCGATACTTTACAATTCATTAGTGATGCTATTAATATTTATGTGTGTGGGTGTCTCTCGACATTTCTACTGAACATTGCGTCCAAGGCAAGGATAGATACAAATCATAAATGGCTAAAATAACGTGACATACCAGAAACAACTAAACTACCTAATCAACTTTGTCGCAAAATGTCATGATCAATTAAATCTATTAAGTAGTGGTATAGGAATTTAAGGAAAACGAATATTCATGAAATGCTGCGTGTAAATATGAAATAATTTAGATTCACCATGAACATAGAATTGTTAAAATATATAGAAATAAATATTTCGGGTGAAAATGAAAAATCATGTTACCTATCTATGCGTGAGCTTTAAGAACTGTTAAGAAATGTAAAAAACGAATATTCATTAAATACTGCTTGTGAATATGAAACTGATTTAGATTTTTTAGGAAAATAGAATTGTACTGTTAAAAATTTGTAAAATTTTCTGGTCGGGATGAAAAATCATGAGTTAATTTAGATATGGTTTGCCTTGATATGTCGGGATGTATTTATGTATATACAATTAAAGGGAGTATAAATAAACATTTGCGATATGTAAGAAGAGATAGGACAGATAGATCTGAGAACAGTCGTAGAGATATTTCAGTGAATGTGACATGAGAAGGTCATATGTCATCCAATTTGCATAAGAATAGCATTAGATGTGAGATACTGAGAGCTTTGTGATAAATGGTTAAATCTACATGGTGCGTTTTGTTTGTTTTTGGGCTCGCTACGTTGCGGATTGCCTACAATGTCGAATGGATTTGCGTATGCTTGAGATCAGGAGGTGTATTTAGTAATTTATGTTATGCGTAGGGTTAAATTTACTTTACTACCGTCTTATATGTCTCTGCAAATCTATTAACTACAATGTAAATCAAATACGATAGACTTTGCGAGAAGATTGAGGCTCCAAATGGAGTCGGAAAGGTGAGTGATTTGCATTGTGCTGCTAAAATGCAATCGAAACTCCTTTCTAACGGTTGTGATTTAAACCGCGTAGGTAGAAATAATATTATAAATGTGTAGTCAAACAGAATGCAAATAAACCATTGTAAAAACGGCTGTAAAAAAGGAGCGGTAAAAGTAAAATAACATTTACATGTTGCAAACATTTGAAATTTTTCAAAAAATTCAAAGTTTGCCCGAAAACAGTAAAAACGTGTCAATTTACGGTTATTACGGTGTAGTAGTGACTACACAGCTAAATTTGACATCCCCGTGACATGCATAGGTAAGTCCCACTCAGCTACCATGTAATGTGCACCCTTTAAAAGGTCAAGGGGTCATCCGATTGAGCGGATTTTGTAATGAGACCTCTGCCGGATCCAAAAAACACATACAGAAATTTTTAATGAAATATTTCAAACCATTGGTTAGTTATCACAACAACAGACGGACAGACAGACAAGTCACTCCCATAAAACAGCTACCACTGTTTACTAATAAATGACTCAAATGAGTATGATAGGTAAAGTATTAAGGAATTGAAGGGAGGACATCCTTGTGCTTTGTTGTTTTGTTTGTTGAATGCACGTGGATGGTGTGTAGAGCATTTCCTTTAGTCCTGTTGATTGTTTACTTAAATATCTCATCCTCCCTCTCCATACTCCACCTCACCTCACAACACAACACTCGACAAGACAACAAAACGGAACACAATGGAAACTCATAACATCTTTAGAACCAGAACACAGTCGCATTATCATCAGATCTGAATCTTTATTTGTTCCTTCTCCGTCTTTTATCCTTTTTTCTATTACTGTAAGCGATAGGAACAATTCCCATGCTTCCTTTTCAATCCTATACACTTATACTTAATCTCAAGTCTCAAGAGAGAAAAAAATTAATACGCGTACACAACAAAGCATTATATCCAGTCGGAAGGAACGAAAGGAAAAATCTCTGTGGAATCGGAAACACATCAAAAAAAGAGATCCACCCTCTGTTACGATGTTCTGTTAGAGTTACGACTTAATGTGTTAACATAACACAACCTTATAATAATAATATAAACTATAAAATTTCTCATTTAAGCTATAGACATGGTTATCCTTTATATATTTTATACGAGCTACATTTCTGATTGTTCTTTACTGTTTACGGTAAATGATGTAGATAATTAGTTCCAAGGAAATCAAAAGGGAAGGTATGTTATGCAAATCCAACCAAATGATCTTCCATTCCACTTACTTTTGTCAACGCTAATAAATTACAATTACGGTAAAAGATGTAGATAATTAGTTCCAAGGAAATCAAAAGGGAAGGTATGTTATGCAAATCCAACCAAATGATCTTCCATTCCACTTACTTTTGTCAACGCAAATAAATTACGAGACAAACATAGCTCTTTTTACTATCTTTATTTTACATTACACAATCCTTTATTGACTTTGCCTCGATTCAATGAAGTTATATCCACACAATTTATGTAACCAACAGTACACTTGTATTTTATTATATACAGGAAAGGAATTTTTATGTTTTCGTTGATCTCATTTGCAATTTTTATGTTCAGTGAATTTATGAACATTTCCACGCAATTTTAAATAAACATTTCCTCAGAAATTATTATTTAATCAATATTATTGAAACAGATTACCTTTTGCAATTATCGTATCTTAATCTGTCTTCTATCAATTTTGTGTGATTCAGTAATTATCCAGTTAATAATGTTGCGCAATTATTCAAAAAAGTATCAAAAAATGTTCAATACATGTAATTAAATGCTTATTTATGTACAATAATGAAAATATTATTATTTGTCGGTTTAAAATACTAAAACGAGCTTGTTAAAATTGGTAAAGCCACCCAAGCAAGTAAAGGAGACGACATTCGTTTCGCAACTGAAGTCGTTTAGATAAGTTCATTAAATAATTGCTGTGCCTAAGTGTGCATTTAATGTTTTCGTGTTAGCAAATAAAAAATAATTTACGATAACAATAAATATTTGCACTATTAACGTCTTGTTACTTGTTAGCCATGTTCGACAAAGGTAGATATTTGTTGATAAGCCAGTCCTAAAGAGTAAAACCACGAATACAATAAAATATTTGTAAACAAACCATATGATTTTTGTCAGGTTTACTTTTAATGTGTCTGATGTCTTAATGCACAAAGCAGGTGCCTATATACTTTGGTGTTTGTACTTGTTATATTTATCATTTACAACCTATCGTTTACAGATTTAGCTCTATCCTTGATAAAATCTCGTAAAAAGAGAATAATACCGACACATATTATACTTCTGCCGCATACATACAGCTAACAAGCTATCTATTAGCAATTTATTTAATATATCCTATAGTTTACAATTTTATATCTCGTGTGTGTATAGCTTAGGAATTATGTGATACGAAACGCCGTAAAAGTGCAGAAAGTTTGAAAAATGTACCGTCGTAAATTTCACACGAGTAGACATGACATGACTTTATCGCTAATTTGTCTTGTATCAAAATTTTCTTTATAGTTGACTTATCTGCAGAGTGAATTGGATATACATACGACATAGATACAAAGAGTTTTACACAGGTAGGTAGCTCCCATTTACATGTACCACACACATGCACATAGGCACTGTTAGCAATGATACAGGTACTTTCCAAGAATTTTACAAATAATATAAAGGTAGCTGCTATACCCAACAAGCGGAGATCTTTCTTCCTATCTCAGATACAGAAAAGTGCATTTGAGAGGAGATGTGAATTGAATGAGAGGATGCTGTTGGCTGAATTCAGCGGTTGAACCGTGACACGAAATCAGCAGCCAATTTTAGCAATTCTCCGTAACGCAATAATAGGGAATTATAAAGTAACGTTAGTAAATAGCTC
This sequence comes from Tomocerus nigrus, assembly GCA_019776505.1. NCBI lineage: Eukaryota > Metazoa > Arthropoda > Collembola > Entomobryomorpha > Tomoceridae > Tomocerus > Tomocerus nigrus. The sequence continues at coordinate 9,036 of JABASI010002296.1, forward strand.
AGACTTCCCTACACATTTTTCTTTTAAAGAGAAACAGGAGCAGAGGACCTGAGTATTCAATAAACAGAAAATTATTTGAAGAAATATTATTATAGTTCGGCAAAAAAGCCAATCCTGCCATATTCGTGTTTATTTATTTTGTCTCTTTTATTATTGTAGAAATTTTGAGATTTTCTGTTTGATGAAAAAATGAAATAAAATGAAATAATTCAAATAATAGTGCAATTTTACTGAGATATTTTTGGGTAGACTTAAAAAGGGCAGTCAATCTCTTGGTTAAGATCCGATTAAATTCTCTTTCAGATTCTTTCAAATACCTAAGTAGTCGAGTGGTCGTGTTTGCGCATGGCGGGAGTTTAAAAAAAACGTCGATAATTATCTGAATTTTTAGAATCGACTAGTAAGGCGAATATGCGATTATGTAGATTTAATTACAGTTTTTCTCTAACATCTGTCGTAGTTTCTCATTGAAATAATTTCTCATAATGTAAAAGTTTTAATTCCAGACTCTAAGATAGTCCTAAAATTTCACTAATTTGAATGAATAGAAATGAAATAGATTGAGTACCCTTAATACAAAATAGATTCTAAAGCCAGCAGCCATATTATAGTGTCTTTGTATAGACTGCTGTAAATTATATTAAGTGCATGTAGGAATTAGAATGGGAATTGAGTGGCAGACATTCCATCACGTACTCAACTACGTCGTCTGTAAAAGTGTGGCATTGTTATAAAGTCAAATGCAATCTACATGTCTGTAGAAAGATTATAATATACGAGATCACACTTACTTGTGTGCTATAAGAGAGCTTCTAGTGTTTCCGCACTATAAATTCTATCGGGTAAACCAAGACTCCTTTATAGAAAAATTCTTTCAAAAGATCACAATGATTTTGTGTGTAGTGCATAAAGAACTCATTCTACTCCTACAATATGCGGAAACATTGCATTTTGCATTAGAGACACAGACTAATCTTTTAAAGTAAATAATCGTAAGACACAGAGCAGAATTCCTTGGACACATATCCCCATCCATCCTCCCGCACTCTCTCTCTAATAATGCTTCGAAAATCAGCAACGGCTCATTGTTAGTCTCAAAGTATCAATTGGACCATACGGTAAATTAAGGTTGGTGTGACTTACTCCAGCTGTGTATGTGTTCCCACTCCACCAGATACAAATAACTGGATCTGTAATGGATGAAAATATGAAAAGTGCATTGACATGGACAGACAAACTATCCACGAGCCTCACAACCCTCCGACATTTTCTAAATTTTCATCTGAAACGCTGTCAGATGTTTTTGATGCAAAAAATGCCTTTCGCGCCTTTTTATTTGAGTCACACTAAAAGGTGCGACACGTTTTTTTGCTTTCAGATGAAAATTTAGAAATGTTGGAGGGTTGTGAGGCTCGTGGATAGTTGCTCTGTCCATGTCAATCAACTTGACACATTTTCATCCATTGCAGATCGAGTTATTTGTTATCTGGTGGGATGGAAAAGCGCACAAAGCTGGATCAAGTCACACCAACCTTAAAATCATGTATGAAACTATCAGAAAGGTAAATCCTGGATGAAATGCACACACACAAGAAAAGAAGCTCTATGCTATCATAATATTAATAGATACTGTTACTGCGAGAGATCTACAGTTGCACTTGAATTCATAGCAATAAGTCTTAACGTCAACTGATAAGCATTTCATTAAATATTTAACATTGCTCATCTTTTTTATGTGTAACTGTCCATGCGCTAATCCTAAGTACAAATACGTACGTACTACGTAACTGAAGAACAATGGTGGAATTAGATATCTCAACTTGTACGATATCAAATCAAGAAGAGAGAAATGCAAAGAAATTAATTTCGTTGGGCTACCTCACCACATTCAACTCCAACTATAAATAACGGCATTTTGTTCCAAAAGAAAAAGTGATGAAAAAGATACAGCGATGTGGCGAAGAAGAATCTTTTTAATTTCAGATAAAGATCAGGATTAGCAAATCCACCACTTCTTTTCTCTACCTTAAATTCTTTTATACGAAATATTTGTGAACAGAACAGATGATGATGGGTATTGGATTATTTTGGATGCGAAAAAAGAGAAATGATTGAATGGAGATGTAGCAGTCTCATCTTTTCATTATTAACTTTTTTTACGATTTATTCTTTTATTACTAACGAAATAGATAAAACAAGAACAAATATTATTTCTTCTAAACGAAAGCTATTAGCGGGGATTCTGATGATTATCCTTTTGATTTCTTTTACAGGCAAGATGCAAGTTTGCCGATGGTTCCCTTAGGACTGAAAGAAACGAGAGATATCGACTTCCGTGAACAATTCAAGGTAAGCATCCAATAAAAACTGATTGGGACGCTTCTATAAATAGTCTTGTTAATTTGTCACACCTATTTGTCTCTATAATGACCATAATATTAACGCGCATCTACGGTGTATGTACTTTCTGTTATGTCGTATCTAATTATAAATTCCTTTCTGTCTCATTTAATTGACTTGAGATCTCACATTTTTGATCGCTAATCAATCTTTCTACCTCCGCATTCTACAATGTCACTTTTCTTATTGAAGACTGTCTAAAATTAATTGACATCATGTCTCAGCTTTAGCTTCCTCTAGTAAGCTACTTAGGTAGTTAAATTGCGGACTAATTATGTATTCCAATTCGATCATAGAAAAGATCCACCACAGCCAGTTCAAATAGTCCACAACAGACATTTTTATCTATAGAATTAAATTACATGATATTTTATTGGTTATTGCAAAGTTCGTCTTTTTAATAAAATACATTCTTACAGCATTAAAATTAATTTTATGCAATCGTAAATGGAATGTTGAGGAGGATTTTTGAATATAAATTCCAAATATTATAATTTTCGTAATTAATTTAATTCATGATTAAATTAATAAGATAGATGTAAGCTCTCTCAATTGCAGTTAATTATTTCTGACAGATAATAAATATTATACGAATATAATAGGATGATATAATATAAAGCCCTATAATTTTCGCTTGTGATTTAATTTCACATAGTGTACTGTAGATCGGGAAGCCTTTTGTACTATTTTTACATCTTGAGCTAATGAAAATGCTAAAAATTGTTAAATGTTCAAAAACTCATAACTGCATTAATTATTATCATTTGTACAATTCTGTGTAGTATACATTTGTGAATTGCCGAGTGCATATTAAGATTGCAGTGTGTGGAATTTAAATTGCATGTAGATTAGCTGCATGGGGTTTCGGAGGTTTAAAAATAGAATTTAATTGCATAATTTTCTTTGTGTCGGTAGGACTGTAGGACTATGAGTAGTTAAATCTGAATCATTATTAGTCAGTCAGTCAGTCAGTCAGTCAGTGCTCTGTTCATTCTGAAACTAATAAAAGCATGTCTTCAAGAGATGTAGACGTAGAAGAGAAAGAGAAATAAGGAATGCAAGTGTGTAAATGTAATGTAAACAAAGAATGCAATTCTTTCAATTGGAGAGTTAAAGGAAGAAGTGATCTTTTCATTGTGTGTACATTTGTTGCAATTCTCCTGCAACATTTATTTAATAACTTGCCTGCGAGTTTTAAAGTACAGCAATCATCTTAGGCTTTGTACATTCGAAAGAACAGTAGCCCGCTACTTATCTCCTACTCACATCACTTCCGTATTATGTTTTTGCGATCCTTGCACACGATACTCAGCTTAATCTCATACTCCAACCAAGAAACTCACTATAAAGTACTTACGAACAATGTAAGAGAGTGCGAAACCTTTTTACACGTATTATTATATATATATTCATATACTTACATATTATAAGTATATAGGTAGAGAATTCCTATGTATGTAATATATATTACTATTGTTAAAAATACATAGAGAAATTTTCTGCTACAATTTTTACCTGTTAATTTCAACTAAAAAGCACATTATTATTTGTAATTGTTAATCTTTGTAATCTAAAAAGATTATCTGTATCATTATTACTCACTCACTGCTCATTGGATTTTTTAAAGAGTAGCTCTAAATGTAAAAACTACTCAAAGTCTAAATGTCTATCTGAATTATCTTTCATTTATTATACGTGTGTGCAGTGCACTATCCTGCAGTAAACTGCTGACCTGCTCTGTTCTGTTAGATTTTCTCGTTTCATCCATGAAAATGGCTAACTTTGTAATGAGCAGTTAAAAAATTATTATGCTCATTAAAAATTAATTTTAATTTCATATCTATCCATGTACGTCACAAAAAATCCAGTTAACATAATATAACTGCTCATCTTCTCCTGTCATTTTTTACAGCTATATCAATTAATCAGTAATTTACTGTAACTTCTGTATAATATTCTTATGTGCAACAAAAATTCTATTTCTTTCGAAATCAATCAGCATTTAGAATTTTTAGTATAAAAATTCGAGTGTTTATTTTTTTCTTAACAATTTCGTATACATAAATTACAAGTTCCTCTTCCGTTAGTCTCATGCAGTTGGTCTACCTGTAGATTTCTTTTCTTATCTTGTGAACCAAAGCATAATGTATAATAAATGCTTACTCTGTTGGATATATTCTTATTGTATGTGGTATACACTTTTTATTCGCTCTAATTAAATTAATCTTAACTGCTTCTTCTTTTTGGCAGATGTTCAAATAAAGTAACCGCACAAGACAGCAGGATTTTACAGGGAAATGTTATTAGTTGCAAATTAGAATGGTTAGGTAGGATAATATGCAGATGTGGATTCTGGATTGGAGTCAGTGCAAGTGTTGCATGAAATAATATTTCCTTATAAACCCTATGTAATATATTTATATTCAGAAGATATAAACAGAGAATTAAGGATAACTACCAATAATGTGCAATGTGAGAGTACTCAAAATCAATTTATTAGCAATAACCTTCCACAAGTCACAATTTTCCACCAAGCGCTACCAAACTTTCCTGAAAAAATCGGATTTGATATTATCTAGGGCAGCCGAAGGCCAAAAGTAATTATTTCGAGTCGGAAGGCAGTGGAAAGATTTCCTTTTAAATTTGAAGTTGTCGACAAATGCCTTCCGACTCATAACAATTACTTTTGGCCTTCGGGTGCCCTAGATAATATAAAATCCGATTTTTTCAGGAAAGTTTGGTAGCGCTCGGTGAAAAATTGTGAGCTGTGAAAGGTTTCTGCTAATACATTGGTTTGAGTACTCTCACAATGCCCATTAGGAGACACCCTTAAGTTGGCCCAGGTATACAAAAGGAAGTTGGAACTTTCAATCGAGTCATTATTGGATTTAATGTATGCTAAAGAATATATTTATGAGTTTTTATACTGTAAATTCATGGCATCTTTAAAACTAGATCACTAGTAATCAATTGCATGTATTTTACTTGTATTTTTTTGAAATGTTTGCCAAATTCCTTTAAATTCTTTACGATTTCATGTTTATTTAAGAAACTGCAGAAGTAACGGCTAGTTAGGTTAACATAACATGAACTGCGTCAGCTACAATAAAAATACCTAATCAGTTTGGATGTGAGCATCGTAAAAGAAGTTTAGTGATGGCAAACATTATTATGATTGTATGTATAAATTTGTGTGTGTGTGCATTGCTAACGAATTTGATATGATTTGAGTGAGTGATGTTTGGATTCCGTGACCTTAGAACAACTGTATTCATTCACATAAAGCACTTGCACTGCAATTACCCACCAAACAAACGTAAACCATTAAACCACTCATCAGCAACTTATAATACACGAGTTCACTCCTTTTCCGTTGTTTCCTTACGAGCAAAAGAATAAGAAAGAAGTAAAGGAACCAAAACTGAATAACAGTTTGCCGGGCCAGGCCAGTTCATTTCAACGTTCAACTCTCCCACACGAACCATAACAACTTCAAACTCTCTAACAACTGACACAACAATGAGATTCTTCAGTAGTATTACTATTAAACTAAAGCACTAAAAAAATCACCGTAGTTGAAATTATATTATAACGTTGTTGATGAACGCGCCTTTATTTATTAGCCTCACTTGCAACAATTGCTCATGTAATACAGCTACAAACTTCTTTAATTGTTAGATAACTCGACTTTTCCTTCGTTAGCCAAACACATTTCAATTTCACCACCCAAGATTTACGACTTAACTCCCTGACCTCCAATTTGACATTGTAAATAATACCGTAAAATCTTCTTTCCGTCTTTTTTACTATTGCCCTGAACTTTTTTCCACTAAGACATCTATCTGCTCTACAATCATATCATAATTTACAATGTGCAAATATATAGGTATCATATCTGAGGATTAATTCTTGCTCAATTCTGATAAAATAATTTTATTCACCTCTATATGGAACTTTTGGGTTGGTGTATACCAAAGGGTGACTGGGAGGTTAAAGTCCCAGGACTGGGAGGTTAAAGTCCCAGGGTTGGAACGGTTGGGACGGTTGGGACACTTGCTTGGTCGGTTGGGACGTGGATTATTTTGGGTTAGGTTAGGTTAGGTTTGGGACCTCGTTCTCCACTCGAGGTCCCAAACCTAACCTAAACAAACCTAACCTAACCTAAAATAATGTAATAGTAATATAACGGAACCCAAAATAATGTAATTATCCCAAATTACTATATTATTTCAGGTTAGGTTAGGTTAGTTTAGATTAGGTTTGGGACCTCGAGTGGAAAGTTCGGTTGGTATACCCCAACCGAACTTTTGTGACATTCGTATATCTATGGATTTTAAAATAATATCATTTTTTGGATAATTTTGAAATTTAATTGGCATTATTGTTTAATTTCAACTGTTTAAAGTAGGAATTCCGTATGTGTGTAAAATCACGAACTTTTTGTATAACAAGTTTCACATTTTTCTAGCAAAAATACAGGATGCTATGTCACGAATAAAAAAAGGTTATCTTAATGCGCATATATGAGCATGACTAAAAGACAAATATATAATAGGATGAGAAATGGGAATGTGTTTATCTATTTAACAAAAAGAAAACGAAATTAAGTATCAATATACGTGGATATTTATGTAACTGTTTATGAAACGCATGTTTACATAAGTCGTGTGAATATCCTCAGGTGCTGCATTGCATGATTGCATATAATGTTATCCGGATTACTAGTTCTAGATTTTGCAAACTTGCCTGTTATCAAAACGGTACTCTTGCATTGCATGGCTTTAATAATTTTTAGTCGACGAAACCTGCTACCTGCTCGCCCTTTTGTTTACCTATCTCTTTCTCTCTCTGTGTGTAGATATTTTCCTCGTACGTGCGAATTGTAAAAACATGCATTTTCATTTAAGTTGAGTATAGGGAGAGAGGCTAGAGAGAGGCTCATCAGGGTGGAAATTCGAACTGACTGTGCGAATACGACCACAAGTTAAGAAATTCTGTAGTCAAATAACCACATTGCTCTGTAACAAAAAGAAGAGCTCAAGTTCTGTAAATACGGAACCACTTATTTAACTTGTCGTAATTGGATAATGAAAAGCTTTCTAAAAAAATCTCTGAAACAGTAGGAGAATTATTTAAGATATGCAAAAAGGTTTTGTTGGGCACCCTTTTATGTTTAATTGGCAAGTATATGTAGGGGATGTAATATAAGAAGATGAGATAATATTATTAAATTATGATTATAGTTAAGCTTTTTTTTTAAAAGGATAATTTATGCATATTTTTATGAATTTTAGCGTCTTAACCTACCCTAAATGCTCTTACTGGTTTTACCCAACGTTTTTTTCTCCTTTTCCTCCGTTGTAAGTTCAAAAAGGCATTTTTCATTGCGTGACTAAAGTTAGACCAACAACAAAAACTACACACAAAATCCTGTTTAAGGCTTAACGTAAAAATAATACTCGAGTTACGTTATCCTGACATGACAGGGCAAACGTCAAGAGTGTCATTATTGACTTCATATGTTATTAATTATTATGGACACAACTTCGGATATTCACTGCTTTCTGTCAAAGTTAACTTTCGACTATGTCTAAAGTAATATGATTTTTTACCAACCAATAATGGCCAATTTAAACCAAAACTCAAAAGATTTCAAAATCTACTGTTTTTTTGAAATGATATATAATTCTTCGTATAATTTTGAAATGATATATAATTCTTCGTATAATTTTGAAATGAAATGACGTTACTGTTTAATTGTCAATAATAACCACTTGACTCTTAATTTATTTTCATTTTTCTTACACTGCATATCTTTCCATTACCTTCGGTAGGAAATTGTTTTTCGGCAAGCAATCTTTGTGTAATCTTTAAAGAATAATAATATTTTAAGCCAACAACAAAATATTTTATGATAATTCATTTTATATTAATAATCTTGGTCAATCAGATAGTTGGACTGCAATTCCTATTCATTATTAGTACAAATAGAATTTTAAGCTCTTCTCTCTCTCTTCTCTCTCTCTTTTTTATAATATTTCTGTTCAAGAATTGTGCATAGAGTGAGTGTGACCTAGCGTAAATCACTGCGAGGTATACCTCGGAACCTTCTTGTCACAGTGAATGACCATTACTGTCATGAAAAGGAAATATTTGTAAGGAAACAGATCGGAAGCAAAAAGTGCAAGTAAACTTATGAAGTTAATGAGAAACTCTCACTTAACTTTTATTTATACATGCATAATAATGCCCTAAAGGATCAAAGTGCGNAAGTAAACTTATGAAGTTAATGAGAAACTCTCACTTAACTTTTATTTATACATGCATAATAATGCCCTAAAGGATCAAAGTGCGATAATATGCAATTCCTAATGCAATTACCTGAGCTAAGGGAATACATGCACTTAATACTTCTTAGAATAAGAGTGTATTTTTCTGTCGCTGCTACTGCATATTGTGTGTCTGAGTATCTGTGATTTATATGAATGTAAATCTAAGACCTACAAGATGCAAATCATGAATTTATGAAGTTTATGTTGAGAAAGTTCAGAATTTCATTGCCAATTCTGATATTAATGGCTATAGTAAAGATCATGAGCATTTCCCCTTAACATTTGTGTTTCTATATTCTTATTTCTATTATTTCATTACCAATATTACAATTAGACACAGTCAAGAGTCACCTACGTACAATACATACCTGAAGCCTTAATTACATTATTTTTAATCCTTGCTAAACGATAATGTAAGAAGGTTTTAAGTTTTGTTGTTTTTTTTGCAAGATATTATTTATTATTGCGTAAGTAATTAGCAGAAACTGTCAAGAGTATTAGCAATTAGTTGTAGTGGGATAGGGAAGTGCAATTTTTTTGCGCAAAATTCCTTGTAACAATATTCTTCCGTAACATCCTTTGTTCTAGGCACTAATAAAAATGAAATTAAATAGCGGAGAGTTATGTGGCAGTATGAGATTGTCATTGAGATTATTAAAATGTTGACGGATATACAATTGGACGGTCGTGATGTTTGCTCCGAGCTATTAGCACTACTCATGCAAATTATAAAACTACTTAAACTGTGCATTTAACGTGAATTAATGTTGTTGCCAGCTAAAAGCTACTACGAATTAAGCGAGTACCATAACATTAGATCGTTAAGTAAATCCAAGTTGATTTCACTTTCTTTTAAGCTCCCTCCTCTCCTCTCACTGTTGACGTAAATGGCTTTTGTTGGATTAGAGTCTCAAGTCCGTTAAATTACGTTACATTGTTGTTTGTAAATAGGAACGTAACATAAAAACATGCGTAGAAGCACAAAGTACATACACCAAAAGCTTTTAGTTGATTAACTGTGTAATTACAGCAGAATATTTTGACAATCATTTTCGCTAACTGTGAAATTGTGCGATAATCCACAGAAGAATTTAAATGTTAAATTCTGATCTATAAAAAAACGTCTCAAAACCACCGTCAATTTATAAAAGCTGCTTTAATTCCTCAGCTTTTTTTTTAAATAGCAAAAAAACTATGTTTAGTCATAACTAGTACTTCATAAACGTTTGCAAATTGTAAGGATAAGAAAGTTATATTCATGCAGTGCCATAGAATACAACAGAAATTAACTAACTAATCCTCCTTTATGTGTTACAGGACTTTATCTTAGAAACATTATAGTGAAGACGGAAGTAATTTTGACGATGCCATACAATCCTTCATGGAACTTCGACAGGTAATATTCCATTTCACATCTTTTCATCACCAGCATCCATTAATAGCTGCCTATATATTTCTAATGAGTGACCCAGAATGATTTCCACAACAAATGCTAAATGGTTCAAGAATTCGTCACCTGTGTTCTAAAGAAATTTTATAATTCAACAATGTTAAAAAAGTATAAAGCCGCTTTATTTTGTAAAAACGTAAATTCACTGTTCCCTATTAAAAATGAGAAAGGATTTTGGATAATCTTTGTTCTTTTGTTAATATTGCCAACATTTTCTTCTTGATTTTCTTAATTTTATTCTCGCCAGAAATTATTATTTGTCTCATTATTCATCGGTAGTGTAGTTTAGATTAAGCATGCTGAGAATGGGAATTTACAATTTTATTAAATTTTCTCTTTGAATTTTGATGGTAATGAAAATTTTTCAACGTTTCCTTAGGCAATGCGAAGACCATCAAGAACGAAAAGTGGGGTTCAACTCTTGCTGCGATATTTGGGAGTATTATATTACGTTGAAAGACGATTTTTTCCAGCCGACAGAAATATCGGTGTCTTCTTTGAATGGTGAGTGTCTTAAATAAAATCTACCGCATATAATAAATTCTATTTCACGAATAAACGATACAAAACAGTACCATACCAAGTACAAAAAGTGTCAAAATAAACAATAAAACGGGTTTCTACTAAGTATTTCTTGTGAAAATCCTGCAAGGAAAACATTTAAATCACTCTCATTAATTCAAGTTGACATTGCTTATCGTTTAGTGATTGTTGTGACAAGAATTTGTCACACAGAGATATCTCACAGTAGCTTTTTATAATTACTCTTACTGTTCTTGCACTGTTGTGATGAGTGTGAATCACCCATTTAAATTATTGGCATTGTTTTGCACGTTTTTCTACTGAGGAGAAATGTAGATAAGTGGAAAAGGATGAATAGATGTTGAACTATTAGCTCCTCGTCTATTTATTTATGCAACTAATGACAAAGGGAATTGAGAGATGGAGGATTGTCGTAGTATTTTCGCCAGAGTTGATTTTGATGTGACTCACGATAAATAATTGTTTGTCCCGTCTTATTTAATTAAGTTTACAAATTCTACACTT